>RJWM01010297.1:0-63892 GCA_004363535.1 Dasyprocta punctata
CACACACACACACACACACACACACACACACACACACCATACTCTCTGTACTTCTAGTGATTTCCTCAGGATGGGAAAACTCTGGGTAGTATTGATTTTGTTACACTTTTGCATTTTACAGTGTTCAGACTACCACCAGTTATAATATACCTTATTTTCAAATCCTTTGACACAGTAAGAAGTGTTGCATTGTGGACTGAACTATTAGTTTAATTAAGGTGAGATGGAAAGACAGGGAAACAAGCGAGGGGAAAGTTACAAAACCATGCTGTGTAAGAAGGTGCTTTTAAGGTTTAGAAAGCCTGAGAAGGTTGTGCCTTGGGAGAGAACGTAGACTGCTTTTCACCACGCAGTTCCGTTTTTAAATAACGATAAAGCTGCAGCTCTATTTCCAGGACTCTTAGATGTTAGGCCCGGGTCACAACACGCAGGCGATCCCTGTCCTCCCTGCGAACCCTCCCTCGGCGTGGTCCCCAGCCCATCCAATAAGCTCACCCGTCTTCTCTGAAAGACTCCGGGTGTGGGATCCCAGCCGAGAGTAGCTGGGAATGAGGGGGGCGGGGGTGGCCCCCATTACTGCGAAGGGCGCCTGCGGGTAGAGCTGAGTCTCCAGGGCTGGCAAGGCTCACAGCCGCCCTTCCCACTCCACCCGCTTCCAGGACCCTAACCTCCCGGCCGCCGCACTCGGGGTTCCTAGGGAGCCCGCTCATCCGAGGAGATCTAATTGGCAACTGCTAGCGTTCAGAAGCCTGGCCCTCTGATCACCCCACTGCGCAAGCACCCTGTCTACTTTTGGACTCCGCCTCTCCCCTGCTTGTGCAGGAAAGATTTGATCCGGATCTCAGCCGCTGTAGACACCGGAGTAGACGTGGAACGGGACGGGGGCTTCGCGGAGCAGGGAAGGGGAGAGGAACGGGCGTTGCCCAAGCGCGTCCAGTGGACTCGGGGGGAGGGGGACGTCTCGAGACCACCACTCGAGCTCTGACCTGGCGAGGCCTTTCTTCTTGGAAGGGATGGCTGGAGAGAAACTCCTGTTCCCTGGAGGAGCGGCGGGGAAAGAGCGCTTCCAAGACCAGGCAGTCGGCCGCTCCTGCCCGGCCGGCCTCCTCCTTTGTGTTTCTAAGGGGGCAGAGTGATCCGTAGTGTTTTTCCAGTGACCATGCTCTCAACAGTTTTCTTTTTATGTTACTAATTCCCCCCCCCATTTAAATTATCCAAATGAAATCACTGATTAGAATTAAAAAAAAAAAAAAAAAAGCCGCGTGCCCGGTTTGGGCAACCTAGTGATTTAGTAAGACCCTGTCTCAAAATAAAAAATAAAAAGGACTGGAGATGTATCTCTTGTGCCTGGGTTCAATCCCCAGTACTAGGGGGAAAAAAAGCCAGCAGCTGCTAAAACATCAAGATCCACTTCCATGACAGCAAGCCAACCAAGGGAGAAGACCTTAGGAATAAATTAAGGTTTTGTCCATGCGGAGGAAAAAGATCCCTTTAAAGGTTCTGACCCCTCTCAGAATATACACAACCAATCTGGGATCTCAGCATATTCGCTGTGTTCTAATACACTCTACTTCAACGTGTATTCAGCAAGCCCCCGTGCATTTACAGTTGTTGAAGTTACTGAATGTCAGGTTTTTTTTTTTTCCTCATTAATACAATATGTAAGAGATGACAGTAACAGCTTGGAAGATTAGGCAACCGTCATGTTGGGGGACGGGGTGGTTACTGGGAATTGAATCCAGGGCCTTCACACAGAGCTACTTCCCCAGATCCCCAACCCAGGCTAGATCTTTGGATCTTCCGCCACCACCTCCTACAGTACTTAGATTACAAACCTGAGCCACCACACCCAAAAGTACTTTTTTTTCTTTTAAAGGAAGAAGGATTGAAAATCTCAGTATTTTCAGAAATTCTCAGTACTGTCATTTATTTCATAAGCTCTGGAATGGTCCTTGCATTTTGGCAGAGTTATCCAACAGATGAAAGTAATAAAAGGGCAAAAAATAAAATCCTTAACTACAGGATTTAAATTCCCAAAGCATCACATCTCCTGTTTTTAAAAGTATGTTTATTTTTTATAGTTAACATGTTGGCTTTGCTCATAAAAATATACACACTATGAGAAATGACTTTATAATTCTTCCGATAGCTCTCAGTTTTCTTCTTTACTCTCAAAGTATCTTAAATTTTTTAAATTATTTTAAAAAATCAGTAGGACATTTATTTTTAGTGCCGAGGATTAAACCCAGGGCTTATGCTGGGCATCTGTTCTGCCACTGAGCTGTACCTCAGTCCTACACTAGGAATTTTATTTTTAAGAGAAAAACACTTTGTAGATGTGTAGAACTATGTAAACTCAGATATATAATCTCTTAAGCAAATTGAAATTAATACAGTTATACAAAGAAATATGAAATGACTTTACTTTCATAATTGAAGTATGCAAGTAAAATACAGAAGTCAAATATGTGTTGTAAAATTTATCAGTAGTCTCATTGCTTGGGCAACTATTAAAATATACATTTCTAGGGCTCACACAAAATCTCATGCAGTAGATTTGTGGTGAATTACAGGAATCCACATTTTAAGTGAACACATGAAGGAACTTTTGTTATAAGTGGCGCAGGGGTACCATTTGACAAATATGCCCCATATATTTCTTTTTAAGAAAATATATATTTGCTTACTTATTCCTGAATAGAAGTGCAAGCTGCTTTATAAATTTTTGAATGTTAGAGTCAGTTGATCACACTGTGATTCTCTGACAGGAGAGTTTGAGTAATCAAAGAAGAAATTGTTTTACCAAATGAGAAGACACCCTTTATTATTAAGTAGTCCGTCTAAATTGGAAATGATTGTCTCTTAAATGCCAGATTTCTTACATTCAGAACTTACTTTGAGGGAAAGGACTAAAAAGGCTATATGGTGTTTAAAGCTCATGACATTTCCACATAGGCTACATGCCATATTTCTGGAATTTGGAAAGTACATGCCTTATTTTTTGGGGATACTGTACTATTACCTCTGTTTATTCAAGATGAATTAATAATGTCTCTCTACATAGTAATAATATAGTGATAATAAGGGTTAGCTTTTATAACCAGAATAGCAGTAAACATCACAACCTAAAATAATATAGTAATAATAAGGGTTAGCTTTTATAACCAGAATAGCAGTAAACATCACAACCTAAAATGATATTAAAGGCAAAAAAGAAAAATAGCAGCATTTCACTGGCTTACATTGTGTTTATTTAGTACCAAAATTACAGCAGCAAAATGTCACTATAACAAAATAAAGTACAGTCAAAATGATGGGTCTTTGTGTCTCTCTAAATACTGTGATAATGAGGGAAATACAAGTGAGTAATTTCAACTAAAGAATCATGCACAATTTTAAGAAAATATAAGATATGATGTGCCCCAAGTTATAATCAGAACTTTCTGCTTTTAAGCTACCAGATATCTAACACTACACAGGTGACTTTGCTAATGTATTTGGAAAAATCTTACATTTTGCTTTCTCTTCTCGAGTGCTGTGCCACCATTTTCTTGCTTTTGTTCTCTCCAGCTGCCAGATAGTCTGACTCAGCAATTGTATAACTCTCACCCATTTTAAAGAAACAGCAGCTATCTTTAAAGAGCAATGACTCCCCTCAATTGAAAAAATCTTTCTCACTCTCTAGAGAAAGTGTAGTATCTTTTAACTTTGAAATGATTAAATGCTTATGTAACATGTGACACTTTGGATTTTACCCCATGCCATTCACATGTTGAATAGTTGAAGCTGAATATATTTATGTAATATTCAATTAAAAAAAAAGGCTCATAGAAACTTTCTTCCAAAAAATGTAAGGTGAAATTCTCTTTTGCCTAAAAAAAAATTGAGTTTATAGTCATAGAGCACTGCATGTAATTACTATAGTAATTTTGTTACCAATAATTTATTTCCTCATTTCATGTCTGGAAATAGGTTTCATAGCCTGCCACATGTAACTGGCTAATAATTTGTGTACTTTTGAATTTGACTGCCTCTAGAGATACACATTCACACACTTACATACATACACACAGTTGCAGTTCTAGTTCTTATACTTAATTTTCATTTTCTAAATTTTTATATACCTTGGGCCTCTGTTACACTCACCATAAGCCACATGTGTCTCAGCAAGTATTTATTAGTAAGTGAAAAAGTTTGAAAAATAAAGCAACATGATAACAATTGAAGTTATTTATGGTGCCCAAAAGTTATTGAATCTTATAAAATTGAAATATCTTATAAATTGCCTATTCCTACTTTGATTTAACAGCAGTAAGTGGGAAATTTAAGTGCCAGGACAGGAACCACTTGAAGCATGTGGGAGAAAGATCATCTCTGTGTTGTTCATATGACCCGTGATCAGATTCCATTTCCTGTATCTATTGTGGTTTTAGGGTAAAGCATGAGAAACATTAAAGCACGTCCATTTTCTCATCTGTAAACCTGAGAAAATGACCTACAATGCTTATGTGATAACAACTATTCAAAATAATGTATATAAAGATTCATTGTAAACTTACAAATACCAACTTATTATTGTTTAAATGTTAAACACCAAGCCCTTGAAAAAGTATATTAGTTTATTTTTACAATAAACATCTATCTCCTTGAATTTAATTATCAGAGTAGGTCAAAATTCTAGAACTCCTTTTCAAAGATTACACACATTATAATAAATATATGTTTATTTATTCAAATCCCTAATACATTTCAAGGTAACGCAGAAAATAGTATAGATTTTCCTACTTTTCATTCTTAATTCCCTCAGGATGGTTGTCCCATGAGTAGTTTTGGCTAGAACAATTTTTAAAAAAAATTTTTTAGTATAAAAAGTATTGTGTGTTGGCAGAGGGGAAGAGGACAGAAATATTAAAGTAATAACAGTCAAAATGTTTAGAATGTAACCTTCATGTATTTTTAAAATTACTTAGTAATTATAATTTGAAGAAATTATTTAGAAACAGGCTACCAAGAAAGAACAATACAATAAATATTATTGTCCTTTGTATTTAGTAATTCAAAGGTCAACATATTTTTTTAAAAATAAATCTTCCCCATCAAGGAAGAGAAAGACTGGTAGTGGAGAATAAAAGTTTATAGAAGGTTAATTTTGCAATTCCACAGTTTTGCTTAGTTTCTTCCTCATGCCTTCCACTTGAAAAGCACTCCAAGGAGTGGTGGTGGGTGGCAGTTAATGCAGAGAAAGCAGTGAATGTGGTGACACACTCCAGAGTGACTTCCATGATTTAATGAGTTGGGGGAGTTGTTTCAGGAAGAAGTACTTTTGGTATAACACTGGCAACTTTGTTGCAAAGGCACTCTGTTTTCAGAGGATTAAATATAAAGAAAGGAGAATTAGGCACACGTTTTGAAAAGGAGATTGATTTGTTGAACCCACAGACACTGACCAAAATGTGTAGTAGTGAATAAAAATATATACAAGAGGAAATTGACTTTCATGGTCCAAATAAAAAGCATGGTAGTAAATGTCATATATATTCTCAAAGTAATAATATTTTATTCACTGAGAGCCTACTATGTGCCTAGACTTTTGTACAAGTGGTACCTTGGTTCATGAACTCAATTCCCTCCATGATTCTGGTCACAAACCTAACTGGATGAGAACCAAATCAAATTTCCTCATAAGGTCAACATTGAATGTAATAATTAAATTTGATTTGGTTCAATCTAACTCAGTTTGTGACCAGAATTGTAGAAATAATCAAGTGTGTGACATTCCTAATCCTACACAATAACCTTTTGAAATATGTTTTCTTTTCCTTAGTGATGTGAGCAAACAGACCTCAGAAAGTTTACATAATTTATTTAAGCCAACAGAGCTGATAAATGTGGGCCAGTTCTGAGTTCTTTCTGATAGAAATCGTCTCATTAGTGAGCACTGTATTTGTATCCCCTCCACAATTACAATTAAGGATATTTCTTATACCCACATCTATGCAAGTCAAAGTAAGTAACTGTGGCTACAGAAAAAATATGGGGGAGGGGAAAGAATATGCAGAGGGGAAGTGACTTCAGAATTTGAACTCATGAATTCAGAATCTGAACTAGTGAAAATATTCATTAACTGGGTAATCATAACAGTGTACCATCCCTTCCATTTTTGCTAGCTATAAATCAAAGAGATGGTTTTTGGAAAACCTGCTTGTGATGTGTCGAGAGTCTTATCTAGGTCTAGGATGTAGTTCAAGGGTAGAGGACTTGCATAGCATGCCTTGCCCTAGGTTTGATTTCCAGCACCACAAAAAAAAGAAAAGAAAAAGAAAAGAAAAAAAGACAAAAGAAAGAAAAATCATATGTCTTTGAAAAACCAGTATTATTCATGTAACAAATGTAGACAATTTAAATACTACCTGACAACTGGAAGATCATTAGGGAAACTATAAAATTATTTTCACTGAAACATAGTACGGCTGTTAAAATGAGTGTTTGTGAAGTGTTCTTGGAAAACTGTGGAAAATGCTCTAATAAATGAGAGGCAAACTTTCAAAATCGTATGATATCTACAAGGAAAAGACTGGAGAAAGGCAGGAGGGAATTACTTTAAAACATTAACTGTTATTGCTTTGGTGTACTGTAATTTTTCATTTTATTCAGCTCATTCTTCACTTTTATTTTTACGTATGTGAGCTATAATCAGGAAGGAAATCAAAGATGGGAAGACTGCATTAAGTGACTTTGAAGGAACTGGGAGTCGGGTGTCAATCATGCACTACTACTCAAAAATATCAAGGAAGTATAATATATTATATTATGTTTCTGTGATATTGGAGACCCTGCCACCTTGGTTCAGGTTTTGCAGCCTGTTTGAGAGCACAGTCCTCAAAGAAAAGAAAACATGGCGGGCTATGTATCACAAATGGTACAGTCAGCAGGAAAACATAAGGAACTCTCAAATGGGACCTGGAAACCTAAGTTGAAACTTCATCTTCTTGTGCATTGTTACTCAAACAGTTTGACTTCTTTTGTTCTTTATGAAGAAAGGATGGTACCTTCTATCCCACATGGCAGCTGTGGAATTAGAAATGATATGTGTAAAACTGCTTAGTGTTTGCCACATAGTTGGAATTTAATTAATTATAGCCATTATTATTTTCTTGCAAACTTTAAACGAACTTCTTGTCTCTATTTTTTGTTTGTCCCTTTAATTAATGCCTCATTGCTTATTTTGTTCCTCAGGATGAGGCTTTCTCAATATTTGTGCATGTAAACAAACTATGCATCTACATATGATATATATGCATGCATATACACAGTTTTAATCTTTTAGTTTTCTTAGCTGGTCAGATAGCTACAAATAGATACAAGTAATTAACCATAAGAACTCTCTTAATGAACAAAAACAATACAAATACAAAATAATTAAATTAGGGGATGATTATTTTCATCAGCGGCAAAGATTTCTCATTTCACATGAGTCCACTCTGAAGATATTTTAAATAGTGAATTATTTACATAGATTTAAAATCACATTTTTTAGGTGGGTGTGGTGGCACATAACTGTAATCCTAGCACTTGGGAGGCAGAGACAGGAGGATTGCCATGAAAAACAATCAATTTTTTTCCACAACTTTAAAAAATACACCTGATTTATAACATGTAATACACTTCTAAGTTTTCCTCAAAATGATTTTGGTAACCTGATGGTAGGTACTATAGATGTTATAACCTTGTCACTCTTTGGAAACTAAGGTTAAAAAATTGTAACTTATCTATAATTACACATTATGTCTATAACACCTTGAAGCATTTTTACTTTTGTGTTCCTTACTATGGTACTGCTTGAGCAGGCAGAGAAATTTTATAATAATTCTGAATAAGCAGAGTGTAGAGTTTGTAAGTGCCTTACTCCTAACAAATAATAATTTTCAACAATTGTGGTACATTGAATTTAATTAAATAGAGAATACTAGAAGCAAGAAGGAAGCATTTTCCATCTGGAAACTTCTAGGGATCTCCTTTTGGGAACAGATACACTGTCTTTCCTTAACAAATCTATTTTGTCTTAAATAATCTGTCTGCCCTACTTTCTCAGACTTCTCTTTTTATCTTAAAGCTAACTTTTCTCTTTGTGGATAATAACTAAATAAATTCTTCACCATTTTGAAAGTAAGAAGTTGCTTCTTATTTAAAATGTTCTTATAACTCAGTTTCATCAAACTTTTAGAATTCTCACCTTAAGGGACATTTTTTCCCCCTTGGAATCAAATGACAACCTTCTGAGGCACACTTACTATAATGCCCATTCTGTAAGCTAGAAAAAAAGTGCAATTTGTTCCAGGTAACGCACTACATGAGAGAGCTTGGCCTGGGATATCATTCGCCTACATTACTGTCTTTCTAAATTAAGGGATGTATGGAATTATTCTTCCATTTCCTTTATCTTTGAATTGTTCTGTAGTGCATTTGGTATCTAATCTGAGAGTCCGTCAGTGCAGGCTTCACACAGTTTTGCCTAGAACCTCCATTGCACAGTGTATACTTTGCTCAGATATGTTATTTCCTGGGTAATTCTCATTAATTATGGGATCCTTTCCATTTGTTTTTCTGAGTAGCACACATCTGAAGAATCAGCAGAAAGTATAACAGAAGTCTTCCTTCTCTTATTCTTTTAATATAGGTTCCCCTGGAGAGCTAATTCCAATTGAAGATCTCTCTATATGCAGTGTACTTACAGTTGTTACCAATCCACACTCCTGAATAAGACACTGTATTCTTTATATCCACAACTTTAAACAACTGCCTAATGTCTAGTAACTTCTTGGTTACTCTTGTCAAATCATGTTATGCATGAAGATTCTGAGAAAAGCAACTCCTATCTGTCTATTTAATTTATTCTGCTTATTTAATTCATTATAATGGCCAATATATATACATAATACAGAATTCAAACAAATTTCAGTATGTAAAGTCTTATCACAGTCTAACATTGAAAGTGGAAAGATGTATGTATGCTTTTAAAAACAGCATTTATGTGTGTTATTTTACTTGCCATACTAATCTTGTAAGATATAAACAATAGAACAAGATAGAGTCCATTTTAAAGATTATGGATATTGAAGCTAAAAATAGTCCAAAAGATTGCACAGTTAACAAGCAGTTCATTAGCTGCATAAGAATTTTTTCTGATGCAGAACTATTTCTGTTACTTCTTTTGTTTTCCGAACAAAATTACCTTGCTTACATGAGAAGTTTGTATATCACACCTTGCTTGTTTTTCTGTTTTGCTATTGTGGATTAAACCCAGGGCCTTTTCACAGAGCTACATGCCCAACTCTTTAAAAAAATTTTTTACAACTTTAATACACGGTCTTATTATGTTGTTTAGATGCCCAGGCTGAGCTCAAATTTGTCCTCCGTCTCAGGCTTGCAGAGTGTAGGGACTACAGATAGACACCACCATGTTGATTTTACCTTGCCAATCTTGTAAAGTCTTGTCAGATTTAGAAGCTTTCAGGCTTAAATACCTTTCTGTATTTTTCTGTAAATATTCTTAAGTAACTGCCTCTATTTCTTGTTGAATTAAAATTCACATCTAGTATTGCTATTCATTGGTTCTTGAGTTTGTGTAGTAGCACCACTGCAAGGCTGTCTTCAGTTTAAGTAGTCAGGTGTTCCTGAGCTAGGTGCTCCTATCTGATAGAACTGGCTTCCGAGTCCTATTCAAGTCCATGCCTCTTTCCTCAAAGGAGGTATTCCAAGTCTTCAGCATTTTCTCCTACTCCACCATCTTATCTTTACTGCAAGCAAGCCAACCTCCTCTTTTATAGAAAGATGTGCCTCAACTTCCTCCATTTCCTAACATTTTGTCTTTCCTTCTATCATCTACTTGCTTTTACTATTGTACAAGTGTCTTATTTAACCCCTGTAACTATTCAGGGCAAGTACTGTTAATTATCTCAATCATAAAACAAGAAAATGAAACCCAGGGGTGTTAAGTAACTGTTCAAAATTAGAAATAAATAACTGGAAAAGTCCAAGCTCAAGTTGCAGTCCAACCCTAAAGACCATTCATTTTACTTAATCTGGGCTCCATGCTTTACCCTTACCTTTAAGCATGTTGAATGAAATAACAAGTGATACTTCTTAAAAGAAACATTAGAATTGAAACATGCTTAAATTTGATAATATCAGTTTTCAAAACTTCACAGGCAACACATACCTAGAAATGGCCATGACATTCTCAGAAAAGAGGAAAAGTAAGAGAATAATAACAATAACGAACAAACCTTAGAGTTTATGAACCCATTACATATATTATGATCCCATTTTATACATGTGAAATTTGAGGGAGGCATGACCAGTACCAGGATCCTGGCCTTTATATTTTAGTTCATCTGAATTTTTGGCCCTCAGACCTGATCTGGGATGGATAGTAAATTGGAAATGTGATAAGTTTCAAAAATAGAAAAACAATTTGCACTATTTTTTAGCTATGCAAAATTTATAGTAAATGGGTCTATCAAAGGAACATACCCAAAGATGTTACAACTGTTTTTTTGTTCTGTTTTGTTTTGTTTTGTTTTTTAGTACTGGGAATTGAGCCCAGAGCATATCACATGCCAGGCAAGTGCTCTACCATTGAGTTACATCCCCAGCCAATTTTATTTTTATTTTTATATAGGATCTTGCTCACTTGCCCAGGCTCACCTCATTCATATGATGCATATGAACTGTGTTTTTATATGGTTCCATCTCTCATTTCCTTCCTTCACAAGTGGCCTGACATACTGCACAAAAGTTGAGAGAGTTATTGATGCAGGAATCAATACTTGACTTGCAGAGCAATCCCTGAATTCCCTAAAAGTTTTCGTCAGATATTCATGCACAAGCAAACACAATTTTTTTTTCTTTGAGACAGGGTTTCACTATGCTGTTCAAGCTGGCCCTAAGGTCAGTTTGTAGCCCAGGCTGACCTCAAACTCACAGCAATCCTCCTGCCTCAGCCTCCCAAGTGCTGGGACTACAGGTGTGCGCCACCATGCCTGGTGTGAACACACATTTAAAAAAACAATTATGCACGTACTTTTTTGAGAAAAGCATCCATAATCTTTTACAGATCCTTGAAGTTGCCTCCTCTTTCCACTTGCCCAAATGTTAAGAAATATTATAATACAGTAATAGAAACTAATTTTGATATTGGTCTAAAAGTCAGACATATTTATAACAAAGGAAATTTGTTCCCTCTGTGCCATCATTACAACCACTATTTCCTCTTCCCCATCATAATGTATGTCAAGCTAAATTAAAAGAATTTTATGTTCTTTATCCAAAATTTGAATTCTCTACACCATTACCATCCTGATAATTGAGAAATGCTTGGAGGAAAATGTAGATATCCTAGTAGTGAACTGTGGGTTTTTATAAGATTTGGCATCTCATAAGCATTTTAATTGGCATCGTTTTGAAACTAAGTTTTGCTCACAGAAAAGTAACTGAAACTACAAGATACAATGTATGGGTCTACCAGAGAAGTTAACTAGGGATTGAAACAATTTAAACAGAGCTGGGTTATCCAGTAGACAGATTAAGCATATGCTTAAAGCATCAGCAAAGCCTGAGCAAAATCTAATTTTTAAAAATATGTTTTAAAAGCATACAGGTGATAATTGACAAATTCTAACCGTGCGTTTCCTTTGGTTTGCCATACTCTCAAGTTCTCTTTGATTTTACTTAATAGTATACACGACGATGGGACAGGAGGCCCATCATTTTCTCAATGATCAGGTCTTCTTGATCTTTCCTTTTATAGAATTTTGATAACTCCAGTCAAAGCATTTTCTTTTTGGTGTCTCACAAGATTGCAAGTGAATCCTTTAAAATGGTAATTTAATAGCTCACAGGTATTACCTTAGGTTGTGTGACACTGTCTTTAATATTTATATCCATTCATTATGTGTATCAATTCATTTGAAGTCACAATAGCCCCATGCAGTGGAGGGCGGGCTGGACGGGAGACCTAGGGGTGGCCCACTTCTGAGTCGCTCTGCCAACGCTGCAGACGGAGCCCTGCCAGCCCAGTGATGCCCTCCGCCACTCTCCTATTTGGTTATAGGCAGGATTCTCACCTATATGTGTCAAATAGACTTCATTTTTGGAGCTAATTCTCATACTAGGAATTGCACATATCTGCTGAGGAAAACCCTCCCCCTGACATCCGTTTCACACGGGAGGGAGGAGAGCAAGTTGGCGGGCAGGCAGACTGCCCAAAGCAAATGCTCCGAGCTTGAGTCTGGCACCTCAGCTCTGCGTGCACTGAACCCGCCAAAGCTGTGGGTCGAGAGGGGGAGGGGAAATGTGTCCCCCGAAACGAGGGACGCCTCTCAGAGCCGATCCTCTTCCTGTCAGGAACCCGAGGCCTTTGACGCTTCTGCTCATTAAAAGAGCGACTAATCTTTGTCTCGGACACGGCTTATTCTGGTTTGAATTTGGCAGCACAGAATCCCGCCTAGCTTTCTACCGGGAGGGTATTGCACAAGAGAGGAAGGAAACGGGTGGCGGGGAGGGGGACTGCGGAGCGGGGCGCAGGAGCGCGGGGACCTCCTGGGGCGCAGGGAGGCGCGGCCGCGCGATGGGGGTGGGGGCGCCTCTCGGGAAGCAGGTGGGGAGTCCCGGTCCTGGGGAGTCCTCTTCCCACCTGCTCTGGCGGGACCCCTGGGCTAGCCCGAGTGGGCGACGAGTCCAGGTTGCCACTTTGGCGCTGTATTCAGAGCGAATGGCGCCTCCTGCTGTGGACAGGAGCGCGGCTCCCGCCCGAGACCGAGGCTGCGGCCCACGTGCGACGCTGCGAGGGTGGAGGGGAGGGCAGAGGAGGATAGGGAAGGGGAGGGGAGGGGGGCCTGGGGACCTGGGACGCCCCGCCTCGGGTGCAGAGGGAGCCCGGGCGCCAGAGCGAGGAGCGGCATGGACCGGTCGGGAGAAAGGCTGGCCACTGCGGCGGCGCGGGGCCGGGCGGAGGAGGTGCGGGAGCTGCTGGAGGCGGGGGCGCCGCCCGACGCCCCGAACCGTTTCGGCCGGAGGCCGCTTCAGGTAGGGATGGGGTCTGCGCGGGGGCTCCGCGGGGCGAGGCTGGCAGAGCGATCGCAACCTCGGAGCTCTTCCATTCAACCCAAAGGCAACCTTTCCTGGGGAGTTGTCAGGTTTGGAATGGGAGCCCCTCTCTTGGCGATGTCCCAGCGGCTCCCGAAGCCCAGGGCCGCGCGGAGGCCGAGGGCGCGGTGAAGATGGCGCGGGGGGCTCGCTCGCCCTTGGTTTGAGGCAGGCTCTTCACCACATGCACGTCTGGGATAAAACGCGAGTTTTACCTGCATTTTAAAACTGATTTGCTGGGACTACTTTCCTTGATTCACAGTCCCCTGAATGGATGCAGTTTACCTTCCCTGCTAATGGGGACTTTCGTTGGAAATCTACTGCTCTGTAAATTGGCTTAGGGATCTATTGAAATTATTGAATTGCAACTACGTATTGCTTATCTTTTATTTTAATTAAGTAGAAAATCATATGCCTGTTGTAGGAACTTAAAAGATAAAGACAAACATGAAGAAAAATATTAGTGTGACCTCATTTAGTTACTTTTCTGAGGCCACTTTCTATTCTTGGTATTTTACGTATTTGGTATAAATTAACCTATTTCTGACACAGTTTTCAATTCCTCGTTGTTGAAAAGTGTCTTTTCTTTCCTCTGCATTCTAGTTCGGTGTGGGAGACTACTAGAATTTTGGGGGGTTTTGCCTCCATTAACTTCCTGCATTTCAAGATTAAAAAACGAATTCTGCTTGGCAGTTACCACCCAAGTTTTATTCCCAGTGATGATTCTTACTTATGATTCTAAAAAAGAAAATTCATATGAAACAAATCCATATTGCAAAAACTCCCCATAACTAGACAAAGAAAAAATAACTACTTGAAACTTCACAAACTGCACAAGTGACTTCCTTCTCTGAAACTATGCAACATAGAATAAATTTTACAGATTTCAAAGTGCAGATATGAAAATACAATGAAAATGTTTTAAAACTTGAGATTATTTTACATTTGAAGTGGACAGACATTTTGAGGCTAGAGAGGTTAGGTAATGAGAAGCATGATTCCTTTAAAAATAATGTATTCATTGATCATAATTTAACACCTCTAAAACTGTGCCAGCATCTTGGAGTTTGGCTTTGGAGTCCTAGAATATAACAAAAGAAGCATTATTTAATTAAATACAAAAAATGAAAAAGAAAATTCGATAGTTTTGACAGTGATTTAGTAGAGAAAAAGAAGAAATGGTTTTTTTTTTTAGATTTTTAACCAAATTGGTGTTTAATATGGAAATACTAGGTCTATAGAAAAAATGAAACTACTAAGCTCAAACTTACTTCTCATTAAATTGATTTAGGCATCCTCTAAATATTCATTTTCTCTTTTGCTTATGATTACTATTATTTAAATATTTAAATATGTGTTATTTTTCTTCAACTTTTTCATATTATAAATTAAGTGAAAAACATTTCAAACCAGCTTAATGACCAGGATAGAGGGCTTTGTCACAGGCAAAGAACAGTGTACCACAATATGTTTTTCTATTTATAGCTATAATTTAGTTCACTTCCATTTTCTCCTCGTCCTTTTGAAAGCTAAATTAGTTTCACTTCCTTCAGGCTAGGATTCAACAGCCATAGTATAATTTATTATAGTTTCTTGATTTAGGAAAATTAAGTAATTCCTTTAGCTGATACAGAATGTAACTAAAAATAAGTAACTCCTCTTTAGACAGTCACCATCCCTGAGCTAATGTAACCAAATGATGGGTCACCATCCCTGAGCTAATGTAACCAAATGATGGGTACCTACCCTAAAAAGAATCAGCTACCACCATCACCCACCACATACCCCTCACAGTACAAGAATGCAATGATTGTAGATACCATCTGAATAATCCGCTATAGGAGTGGCTTTATTTCACAGATGTTGTAGGGATTTAAGAGTTGGACATTTCCTGTTTAATGAACTCTCAGATCATAAATTTAAGAAGTGTTTTAGCTTCCTGTTGCTGCTGTAACAAATTATCACAAATTTGGTGGATACAACATGCACAAAATTATCATTCTACAGTTCAGAAGTCTACAGTGAGTTCACAGAGCTTCATTTCTTTGAGATGGTCCAGGATGGTAACATAGTTACAGCTTTTGAGGATTAGGACATTAGTATCTTTGGCAGGGAGCATTATGACTTGGGTAATGTTATTAAATCTAGAACAAGAAGGAATTTTAGAGCTAACTGGACAAGCCTTCTGATTTCGTATTTAAATAAATTGAAATTTATCATTCTAGTAAGAAAAGGGTAACAAAGTTTGTGACAGGGACTGCTCAAAAGCTTTTTAACAGTTACCATGTCTGGGTTTTACAGCAGTGAACTACATAAAATATCTGGAACTAACATAGTTTCATCTCGAAATGAGGAAAAATACAGGAAATTAGTTGGTAGTAAAAGCCAGTTTATTGTACACCGCTTTGCCTTTGTGTGCGCCTCTGCTTATAGCTAGAGATCTACAACATAGTGACTAATACAGTGGAATTCAATGCGCAGGAGAAACTGGAAAAGGGTGATGGTAACTGAATGCGCATGAGGGTATTTAGACATCCGTGACTTGGAATTGGTGGGTGGGTGGGTGGTGAAGCTTCTTAAATAGGATTTCTTCCCATCTGTCCAGCCCTACTACTCTGCTCCCTTTGGCAGGTCATGATGATGGGCAGCCCCCAAGTGGCCAGGCTGCTGCTGCTCCACGGAGCGGACCCCAACTGCGCTGACCCCGTCACCCTCGCACGACCAGTGCATGACGCGGCGCGGGAGGGCTTCTTGGACACGCTGGTGGAGCTGCACCACGCTGGGGCGCGGCTGGACGTGCGCGACGCCTGGGGCCGTTTGCCTGTTGACCTGGCTGAGGAGCAGGGCCACCGCGAGGTTGTTCAGTACCTGCGCAACGTTTCCGGGGCCGTGTGAGCTGCGGCTATGCCCATGCAGTCGCCCCACAGGGTCACCAGGTAAGGACGGATGATTGGGGGATTTGAACCTGGGGGATTTTGAAGCGCAACTGAACTTTGGATGGGAAAGTTGAGGCCTGGAGAGCAGGGTCTCTAAGTTCGCTTCGCGTCAGTCAACTCGAGGGACAACCGGGAGTTTGCCTCAGCAGGGAGCAGAGATGAGGTGTGACCGAAATATATGGCGAATGCGTACGTTAAAAATATTACTGTAAAAGGCACATCGCTCTTAACCCCCCTCAGGACACTCCTCTGCACGTCCAACACACTTATCTCGTTCTTGCCACTTTCTAAAGCAATTCTGGAAGTCCTCCTTCACAAATGTCTTTACAAGGTGCGGTCAAAAAATACCATCCAACAGAAAGGTAGATTCTTTAAAAAAAAAAAAAAAAGAAAGAAAGAAAGAAAGAAAAGGTAGACTTCATCTTATTCACCTTTTCTGGCACCATGTGGCTTTTGGCTGTTTCCCAGAGTCAAAATAACTACAAAAGATAAAGGTCTTGAATCAAATCATTCAGGTGAGTAGCCAAGACATAGCAAGGTAAAGACATTCACTAAAGAGTGCTTCAAGCCGGGCGTGGCAGCGCATGCCTTTAATCCTTGCACTCAGGAGGCTGAGGCAGGAGGATCGCTGTGAGTTCGAGACCAGCCTGGGCTATAAAGTGAGTTCAAGGCCATCCTGAACTGCATAGTGAGAACCTGTCTCAAAAAATAGGGCCAACAATTTGGCTCAGTGGCTTAAGTGCTTGCCCGGCGGGTTGTGAGGTTGTGAATTTGATCCCCACCACCACCAAAAAAAACAAAACAAAACAAAACAAAAAAAAGTGCTTGAGAAAGTGACAAGAACGATGGGATAACTGTGTTCCAAACAAGGAAGAGAATTTTGAGGAGGATCAATGCCTTTCACTGTAGTAAAATTTTTTAAAGCTTAAAAATTTACTGTATTGTTCTGTCATACCACGCATAACCAGAAGATCTAGCACACATGAAAATCCACCCCATAAGTCCTATCACTACCAATCACCCAAACAGCTCAGCCTCGCCACAGCTCCAGGTCCTGAAAGCCTTGCCTTGGAGACTTAAGAGCATGAATTCTAGTAATTCTTCTTCCTCCTGTAAACCAGATGATCAGTCGCACTCTTTTATCCGGCCTCACTTACTTACCTACGTTGTTGGGCCAACCCATAATTTCCAACCCCTGTGTGCCAGTCCTGATCTGGAGATCTCGCCATCTCAGCTCTTCCGCATGACTTGAGGAAATCTGATCTTCCACCTTAGGGCAGTGGAGTTTCCTATTGCTCCTCTAGTGACTTTTTAGAGTACCTGCAATGGAGATAGAGACCCTTTCTTTCTGCTGTCTTCTCTTAGGCTGTCCATTTCTTCCAGAAATCACTGATTGAGAAGAGTGCGGTCCTTTTTGACTTCACAAAGGTCCTCCCTTCCTGTCCAGTCCTAGCTCCTCATTCTTACACCCACTTCCCCTCCATCTGCTTGAGTGCCAACTTTATTCTGATTTTTGCTGGAAGGAAAATATATATGAAGATAACCTTAACATTTAAGGTAAACTGTAACTTCAAAGATCCTGAAATTTATTTTGCCTCAGAACCAGGGCAGAGCAGAGCCTGGGAGGACAGGGTGGAGAACTTCTCTGTAGTGTGAACACAGCATACAAAGCCCTAGCTGCAGGGGGCGAGGGTTAGGGGGACTTTGGTCTGAAGAAGGGTGCACCTCTCCTCCCATGGGAGCTTACGGAGCTTAAGGTACAATCAGAAAGGGGAGGCACCAAGAACTCCACAAAGGAGACTGTCGAATTGGACCAAATGAATAAATTCAGTGATCCCTAGTAAATAAGCCTAACTTTATCCCAGACAAGCGACTTTATCTTTTTTCTTCCTCCCTCACTCTTTTTCTTTCTCCATCTATCTGTACCTTCCTCTCTTCTCTCTTTCCTTCCTCTTTTTTTCCAACCCATCATCTCTAACTACAGTTGCAGCATCATTGGGGCTCGGATTTGGGGACCCTTATGGATACAAAATTTCTTGGATGCTCAAGTCCCTTATAATAAAATAGCATAGTATTTGCATCATTATTATTTTGTGCTGTTGGAATGGAATCCAGGGCTACAGAATGCCAGGCAAGCCCTCTACCACCAATGTATAGCCCCATCCCTCCTCCCAGAGCCCCTAAGGGTTGAATCCTGGCCCTTTACACTGAGCTACAACCATAGATAGATTAGATAGATAGATAGACAGACAGACAGACAGATGCAAATGTATAACATTTTGAGATAGGGTCTCACAATGTTGCTCCTGCTGGGACTGAAGTTGGAATCCTCATGCCTCAGTTTCCCAAAATACTGAGATCACAAGAGTGGACCACAACTTTAGGTTTTCCTGTGTACTTTACACCATCTCTAGATCACTTGTAACACCTAACGCAATGTACTTGCTATGTTGTTGTTTACAGTGTATTGTTTAGGGAATAATGACAAGAAAAAAAAAACTGCACGTGAGGATGGAAACATAGTGGACCTAACTACATTTTCCGTGGAGAATTAGTTGAATTCAGAGATAGGAAACCCATGGATACTGTAATCCCGCCTGCTGGTGCTCAGTCCTGGTTTAGCTGCTGGGTACACAAAGTACGCAAAACAGAAGTCCTACCCTCCTAGTGCTTACATTCTGAAAAACAGACATTAAGTAAGATAAAACATATTTTCTTTTTTAATGTGTTTCCTTTAGGGTTTGTAAAACCAATGCAAGTGATAAGCATGAATAGAAAGAAAATTAAATAGTGGCTAGAGAACCTTACAGACAAAAAGAAAGTAATCACTGGAGGCAGAGTCTCAGGTGCAAGGACCGCGGCATGGTTGTGAAATCAGACCTCAGGACTTGTAGATTAGGTCAGTAAGTTACTAAGTTTCCCAGGTGGGTATCTGACTTTGAATCCTGTCTCAGCCTCCCAAAAGGAATTTAAAAAGGAAATTATAGAAATTTAGAGGAAGGTTTCAGACCATAGCACAAATCTATGGGGATACTTTCTTTTTTTGTGACTCCCTGCTGCCCCAACCACATGCCTTTGACTTTATTATTCTAAATAAAAAAAGCATCCATTCTGGTCTAGGAATGATAGGAAGCCACTAGCAAATTGGGAGGAGAGGGGGCAAAACACAGCTGGAACTAAAGCTTCTCATGGTGTCTGTCAACCCCAGACCAAGAGACACCCTTAGGTCAGGAGCTCCTGCATGTTCACCAGGTGCAGCAGGTGCTGGGGATACTGAAAGGTGAGCTGACATTTTCATGCCCTGCTCCTGAAGCTTCGTTGGGGGCGAACACTTGGCATTCCTTAGTTTTCCTCTTGCAACCCCATGGGACCACAAGGCCGAGCTTCCCCTGCACTCGCTGGAGCAGTCACACTGACATCTGGACCCCAGAGGAGTGGCAGTGCAGTGGGACTGACAGGTTTAGAACTGATGGGCAGATCCTGTGCCCAGAGTAGGTGAATGTACAGGAAGGTGTACATGCAGGTGATGCCATTCTAAGGATGTTATCTCTAAGTGCCTTCATTCTCAGTGGAGGGGAGGAAGGAATTGGCAGCAAATCTTTGATTTCTGGTTTCTAACACCTGTTTTCTTTCTGTCCTCAGCAAACAGACCAGAATCTGGTCATCAATTGGAAAGGACAAAAGAAAATAAGAGCATCTTTCCACCCAAATCTTCCCTGTTTTCTTACTTCCAACTGTTTTGAAAAAAAAAAAAAAAAGACCATTTTTTAAAATGTAGAGCTGGAGCTGTAACTCAGTGGCAGAGTGATTGCCTTGCATTTCAGGAAGCCCTAGGTTGATTCCCAGCCTCACCAAAATCAAAAAATAAATAAATATTAAAAAATTAAACTGTGATCTGCTTTTTCTTACATTGATTTGCCTTCCTGCTACCCTAAATCTTCATTTCTACCTCCATTTACATATCATTATAAAAGTATTTGGGATGGTGCTGATAAGAATTCAAACCAAAGTCTTGCATTCCCAATATTATTGTTTTTATTTTATTTTATTTTATTTTATTTTATTTTATTTTGAGACAGCATCTCACTAAGTTGCCCAGACTGGGTCCCAACTTAGATTCCTCTTGTCTTAGCCTTCCAAAAGGTATTTCATTTTAAAACAGAAACTTATGGGAAGGATTCAGACCACAACAAAAATCTATGGGGTACTTCCTCTTTCTTGTCTCCTTTCCGGACCAGCTACTTGCTTTGGACGTTATTGTGGCCAATTAGTGAGCTAAGAAAAGCTCAAATGAGTTAACATGGCTTTTCCAGATCAGTTTGTTGGCAAACTGTAAAGTCAAGACTAATAAAAAATAGTTTTCACTCACTCATTCATTTGTTTAGTTAACATTTATTGAGGACCTATTGCACACTGTGCTAGGGATATAGAAGGGGAGACAAATGTCATCTCATTACACAAAACACATGACTAGAATTTTAGTCCCAATCATACGGAATTGCAGAGATTATTTCTGTACCATTGCTTCACATACCTCCTAGAAAAACAGTTAAAGTATGACACCATGAATTGTAAGACACATCCAGATCTCAGAGATGATCAAATATCAAAACCAGGGTTTAGGATCCATGAAATGCAATTAAAACAGTGGATGGAAATTCCAGGAAGACCCCAGACTGCTGGGTTCTCCTACACTTGGAATTCGGCTACTACCGGACTATGGCCAGGTGGCAGAAAGCTTTGAAAGTCGCCCACAGTCTAGGAGGAAGGTTGTGCAGCTTGCTGGAGTCCTTCAGAGCCAGGTTTCCCATTCCAGTGTCTCTGCTCTAGGTCCTGCCCTCTTTGGCTCCTGCGCTGGGGTTGCCGCTTACCACAACCCCAAAAATGCAGCTGCTTGCTTCTCCACAGAGCAAGAAGGCTGCACAGCATTCTCCAAAAACCTGGCTCGACTACAGCTGTGGCCAGGGGAGGAGCCTGCCAAGCTGCTGTCTAATCTCACAGCAGTAGATTCTCTTCCATCCTTCCTTCCTTCCTTCCTTCCTTCCTTCCTTCCTTCCTTCCTTCCTTCCTTCCTTCCTTTGTTTCTTTTTCTCTTTCCTTCCTTCCTTCCTTCCTTCCTTCTTTCTTCCTTCTTTTCTCTCTTCCTTTTTTCTCTTTCCTTCCCTCCTTCCTTCCTTCCTCCTTTCCTTCCTTTTTTCCTTCCTTCTTTCCTTCCTTTCTTCTCTCTCTCTCTCTCTGTCTCTCTCTCTCTGCATAATCCCTGTAACATGAAATTGACAATTTAAAACTGTACCATCAGCAGAGTGGGGTGGCACAGACCTGTAACCGCAGCTATTTCGGAGGTGGAGACATGGGAATGTCGCTTGGAGGCCAGCATGTGTAACACAGTGAAAGTCCCTATTAAAATGAAAAGTGTACAAATAATACCATCATAATGTTCCGCTGCTATCATTCTCATCTAGTCCCCACCTTCGTGATCTCTAACAATGCTTCCATTAAGCATATTCATTCAATCAACAAATCTTATGCTGTCTCCACAGCTTTACCTACTCTGAATATTTCACATAAACGGGACCACACGCCCTGTGACCCCTGTGTCTGACTGCCACCACTCTGCCCCTTTCTAGCGCCAAAATTCAGCGCTCCTCCACATTTTCTCACCTCTCCGCACCCCCAGCTTTGGGAGACGCCCTTCCCCCCTCCGCAGCTCTCCTCCCCTCCCCGCCCTCCCCTCCCCCAGCTCCCCTCCCTCCCCTCCCCCACCTCCCCTCCCCTCTCCTCCCCTTGTCCGCCGGGGTCCTCCCTCTCCGGTCCGCGTCCTCCCGCTCCCCCGGGGCAGCGGCTGGGCTGCGGCGCGAGGCCGCAAGCGAGGCCTCAGGGCCGGGCAGGCGGGGCTCCCCGCTGGCGCCTTCCTCTCCGAGCGCAGCCGGGAGGGCGGCAGCGGGAGCGCGGAGGCCGCAGTGGCGACGCCCCAGGTGCGGAGGGACGGGGACGCGGCCGGCGGGGAGGCGGGCGGGAGTCGGGGGGCATCGGAGTGCGGGCGCGGGGGGCGAAAGCCAAACCTCGGAACCCGCGGGAAGCCGAGGGCCGCCTCCTACCGGAGAGACCCCGAGTTTCCCGCAGGCGCCCCCGAGAGGGCGAGGAGCCGCCCGGCCCGTGGGGGCGCCAGTCCGAGGGCGCGTCGGAGGGAGCGCAGGGTCTGAGCGGCCCGGGCCGTCGGGAGGTGGTTCGGGCTCCGAGGTTCACCTCTTTAGGGCAACCGCGGCCAAAAGAACCGAGGCACATCACCGGCAGTCACACTTACCTTTTCTCTGGACTACTCTTCGAGATTATTTAAATGATCACCTCTATTTATTAATATCTTGGAGGCACTTCCGAACAAACTAAGAATTCCCTAACCTCTTTCTCCACTCTCGGAGCTCGCTGGCACGCATTCTTAGAATAAGATACGTAAGATGTGGAGGGAGAGGAAGGGAAGAATTCTGAGTAATCCTCATATTCCTTAATTCCATCCAAGAAGCAATGGCTCAGTGCCTGCAGTGTCCCAGGCAGTGTGCTAGGCTGTAAGAGTAAAGGACTCACCATCCATCTCGAAGGAGAGAGAAAACCAGAAAGTACCGGTGCCCATAAATCTTTCAGTACTCGGTTCTAGTCAAGAGAGCCTTCTACATCACGAAGAACCTTATTAACAGCGCAGAGCCCTTGCCCTCTCCCCACCAAGCCTTGATTTGATAAACCAACCAAAAGATTTTTGAATAAACAGAATGAATATGTTAGTCATATACCCAGAAGAGTCTAGAATCTAGTGCTGTTTTTTCTTTATTATACGTGCATGGTGAGGGATGCTTCTTTCATTATGAATCATTACATAAAAATAATTTTTGATGATTTAAGTGAGAAACCTGCCTGAATTTAGCAACCCAGAATTCTTCTGTCTATCAACCTGTAAGACACCAAGGATGACTGAATGATCTACACAGTTAAAAAGCTATTTTAACATGCAAATAGTTTTTGCCAGTTGCAGTACTTTCAAGTGCTGAATAAGAATAGTAAGGCAAGATAGATTTGACTTTAGAAATAAAGAGGCCTATAGTTGAGGAATTGAGGAAATAAGTTTTCAGGAAGCTAAATAATCAAATGAGATGTGAGATTGGTAAAAGGAATGAAGAGGGAAATGGAGGCAGTGTGTTTCTCTTTGTTGGGAAAAGTAGTTCTCAGGCAGGGTAGAGGCCTGCCAGGTACCAGCCAGGACCAACTGTGGCCCATTTGGAAACAGTGCAGTCAGAAAGTGACACAAGTTGTGAGAGGCCAGCCTTCTGAAAGCAGTCTGGTCTTTCACACAGAACAGACTTAATGTCCATGTCCAGTCCTGTAAAAAACTAGATCAGTACTATGCCACCAAGAGGGATAAACTTGACGCACTTCAACACCATAATGTGAAGTGAAATGAAACAGACACACAAGTTTAAATATTACATGGTTTCTCTTATATGAGAAACCCAAAATACAAATAAAGAGCAAAATAAAAGACAGATCATAGGAAGCAAGGAGATCTTTTTCAAGTAGGAAGGGGAAGGGAGGATGGGGAAAAGATATAAAATTAATTGAAGAAAAAATGGAAAATAGGGTTTTTGCAAGTGGAAACGGGAAACAAGAGTTGGGTGAAGCAGGGAGGGATGAGAGGGAAAGGAAACTGAAAAAATAATTAAGGTGTGCTATGTTCACGTACGGATTTCCCCATGATAAATGTAATCATGTAAACGTGTATTAGGAAAAAGTAACAACAATAACAACAAAAGTGGGTTGGTTGTGTATAAAGTAAAACAGAAACAGAAACAGAAATAGAGCTAGGCATTGTGGTACACACCTATAATCCCAGTACTCAGGAGACTGAGGCAGGAGGATCACCTTGAGCTCAAGGCTAGCCTAGGCTACAAAGTGAGTTCAAGGCTAGCCTGAACTGCACAGTGAAACTCTATCTCAAAAAGAAAAAAAGAAAGAAGGAAAGAAGGAAGGAAAGAAAGAAAGAAAGAAAGAAAGAAAGAAAGAAAGAAAGAGAAAGAAAGAAAGAAAGAAAAAAGAAAGAAAAGGTTTCACAATTTATGTCAGAAAATAGAGCTGTGTCAGGAAATGAGGGTGTTCATTCAACTGGATAACTCCTGAACAAGGTTGAAAAAGTACTTACTGTTCAGTATATGTAGGCAAATTAAATGTATCTTTCCCTTTTTTCTCTTTCTTTCTTTTCCTCTATACAAGAAAAATGCTCTCATAATATTGGGAGTATGTGGCTAAATACTGCTGAGGGGAATAATTTTGCTTAACATTTTTGCGTGAAAAGCACCAATATATGAAAAATGGAAAGAGGATATTTATTTGAATCAGCAGTTCGACTTCCTGAAATTTGCTCTATGCACGCATGTGAAAAATGGCCCATTTGTAATAGTCACTGTAGTTTTGTAATAACAAAAGATGGGAAACAATTTCAATGGCCATAAATGAGCAGGGATTTAAATTATGAGGTGTCCCTATAATTAATAATAGTGACTTAAAATTTAGGCAACTCTAGTAAAAATATAATAATTTCCAAGATAAGCCAGGCATACTGGCATATGGTTGAAATCCCAGCATTCTGAGATGCTGAAGCAGGAAGATGATAAATTTAAGCCCAGCCTGGGCAATTTATTGACTTAGTGAGACCATGTCTATAAGTAGATAAGTAAATACATAAATAAGGCTGGGGATGTAGTTCAGTGTGAAGTCTCTGAGTTCAATCCCCAGGACCACCATACACATGCACAAAATCTCAAGATATATTGTTGAGTAGAAAATAGGTACAGGACAATGTGTGTAAAGTATTTAAAGATAAGTTTGAGAAATATTTGCATATGTGCTTTAATGTACATAAAGTATTTCTGGAGAGACACACAAAACTGTATGATTGCACCCAGGGAATATATAAAAAAGGTTTATTTTGAACTAAATACACATCACTGCCGGTTTTTTTTCTGTACATTTAAAAAATTAATACACATTAATGGGATTCAGCATGATATTTCAACACATCTATGCATTGTGCACTGATTAAGTCAAGGTAAATAGCATGTTTCTTTCCTTGTCAGTTGCTTTATGGGGAGCCTTTGAGTGCCTCTCTTCTAGGTCCTCGTAATATGAATAAAATGTTATTGTGAACTATAGGCACACTCCTGTGCTGCAAGACACTGGAACTTCTTTCTTCTATCTGTGTTTTGCTACCAGTTTTTCAGCCAGGTTATGAATTATCTAATTAAAAAGCTAAATGAAGCACTGGTAGAACAATGTTTTTCTAGAATTGACTACATCCTATTTGATGAGAATTGCGCAATTGTCAAATTGCACTAACAGGAAAAGAGCACACCAAAGTGAGTCAATCCCTTATCTAAAGCTTCGTTTCCTCATTTTAAAAATATGTGCAAGGCAATCACTTTGTTGTTTAGATTTTATAGAAAAGGTGTAAGCTATCCATGTCAGACACACAGTAGCAATTACAAACTGGTACACAGGCACACATACACACACTCACACACTCACACACACTCACACTCCCCCAACCCTCTAGCTTGGGCTTTGAGTTTCTTCAAGTAATTCCCAGACCAAGCTGGACTTGAATCAGGAAGAATTCAGCATGAACACACCATTTGCTTGCCAGAACAAAATTTAGCATTAACAGGAAGTCCAAATCTCTCATACTTCATTTTTTAAACATACATTACCTGCAGGGACTATACTCCATGCTTGGACATAATGGTGAGCAAGGTAAAAACCCTGGAGCTTTAAAAAGTTTTTTGTGCTTCATACATGAGTATATTTACATTCAAACAATGAAGAATACAATTAATGTTTATTTTCACCGCTACTTCTCTCTCCAAAGTAACTGGAGAGTGATTTATGATGCATGACTTTTTTTGGGAAGGGTGATTGTTGTTTCCCCTTAAGCAGAATCATACAGTACATAGTGTTCTGGCTAAAATATCATTTTGTCTTGGAGATTTTGTGCAAGTCAGAAAATTTCTCCCTCATCTTTTCAACTGCAGTAGGTAGCCTACTACATAAATAAATGTTCCAATCAGCTACCTGCCATCTTCAGTGCATGTCTCCTATGCCTCTATTTTTGTCTGTATATATCCTTCACCTCTTTGTTCTCACACCTTCCTCTGCCTTAAATGTAGGGGAGCCTTAAATGAGTTTTGCTAAATTAAAGAAACCGCTTGTAAACTAAAATTTAAAAATGACTTTTTAGTATGAATATCTTTTTATTCATTGTATTTCCCCAGGGAAAGGAGAAGGGAAAAAGTCAGCATGTGTATTACAAAATGACTAGAAAATAAGAAAGAAAGTTAGTACCTGAGCACTGCAAAATCAACTACCAAATGAACACCCCAGGGATGGGTCACAAAGCCCAAGGGCACTTAGTTTCTGGCAGTTCAGGAATGTGGGAAAGGGATTAGGGAAAGAACAGACTAGTGTATGCATCGCCACCTCCCTTTCTCCTTCCATCCTTTTCCATAAATTCAAGTTTGCATGCAAAACTTTGGTTTCTGAAAGTAAAAATGAGTTGCATTCATCCATCTCCTATTAAACAAACTTGTGACCACCTTGACATAAATTTTTGCATCTGCATAAAAGTTCCTGAGTGACTTCAGTATGCATTCATTTCCCTTTCCTGGTCTCCTGACACCACTTTCTACAAAGGCCTCCACAAAAAGTCCTTCTCTCTGGGATTACAAGCTGAGTAGGCTTGATCCATCCATACAGCTTTGTTGTGTTTAGCATGAATTGTATCAAATAGCAGTCTTAACTCGGGAGGTTAGGAACAGAAGGTAAAAGCTCCTCACTGCTTCAGGACTTCCACATGTCATTTAAGAGTTTAAGAGATATTTCAAGAATTAAACATGTATGTGTGTAGTTGTATAAGTTTTCTTTTGAGGGAGAAAAGGATAGAAGTCAAGCTTTTAGGACAGATCTGATCCAAATTAGGAAATGAGGGAAGGTGGAATAGAAGAAAAGATGGTTCAAGATCTCAACCTGAAGAAGAAGCACCCCCCACACACACACACACACGCACACTTATTCTTCAGATATTTTTTCCTGATGCAGAACCTTCTTTCAAAGATGCTTTGGCTATTTGTCTCTCAATACAAATAGAATTTTGCAAACCATAAAACCCGAAAAGAAGACTGAGAAAGACTAACATATAGTTACACAAAGTAAGCCACCTAGCAATCACCAACATAGAGACTCAGCAAAGTCCTACAAAGCCCAGACAAATACAGTAAGTAAGAGCAGGGCAGCATTTGTGGGAGACAAAAAGCAAGGATCAGACACACACCACCCAATGAGTTCATTTGTCCCATTTCAACACAGTGAGGTAGGTTTGCGGTGATCCCATAACATGTAAACAAGACTCCCTTTTTCTCATTGATTCCCAAGACACTATTAATCACTACTACAGCAGGGCAGGAAACTAGCTCCAGTGCCACGAAGATTCCCTCCCTTATAAATCTTCCTGAAAGTCTAGGATTCTGAGTTCAGAATTTTAATCCTTGCTTCATATAGCCATCCCTACATAGCACAGGGTATTGGTGTTAAAATGCAGCCTTACCAACTCACTCTTATTTTTACATAAAAACATAGAATACACTCTCACACTGTGAAGCTAGTCCAGTCCGGGGAAGCCATGCTTTGCTTCTGAGATTCCCACCCACAGAATGTAGCAGCTTGTGTGGGTCCATTAATCTTGCCCCCTACTTCACTGTTTCATCCTGGCAAAGGAAACATTTTTATTGCATATCCTTCTTTAAAAGGAAAACAATTTCTCTATTCAGGCCAGTTTCTAGCTTCTAGGATGGTTTCTCCCAAAGGCCTCATTTGTACATGAATAGAATGTGGTTAGAGTTCCTTTGCCTCACCCCTTCCCCCCACTAAGGGAAGCTTGTGTGTCTCATTTATTTCACTTAACATTATGGTCCCAAGGTGCATCCATTTCCCTATATGTGATTCAAGTTTATCCTTCTGCAGGTCAGAGTAGTACTCCATTGTACATAAATACCACATTTTCTTTATCCATTCATTTGTTGATGGGCACACAGGCCATTTCTAAGATGTAGGCATTATAAATTGTCTACTATAAACATGGGCATGTATATATCTCTGTAATACAATCACTTTAACTCTTTCAGAAGATACTAGAAGGGGAACAGCTGAGTCAACTGGGATTTCTATCTTTAGTTTTTCAAGAAGTGTTCTTTGGGGTGAAGTTCACTGCCCTGCCCCCTTTCAGACTCTGGAAGCCCTCCACGGCAGCTCACTCTGGTGCACAAAAACATCCACCTGGGAGTCAAGCAGGACTGAGTGCTGTGGCCGTGGACAGGAAGTTGGGCCCCATGCGCACGTTGAACCACTTATGGCCACTGGCTCAGTGCAGCAGGTGTAGCTCTCTGCTGCCCGAGTCTTCCCACGCCTCCTCAGGCACTTTTGCCACCACTTTGTCATGGCCACCTGCAAACTGCTGGGCAGACACTGAGCCCGTCGTTGTTGGCTGTTCCTATGACTCTAGGCCCTGCTCGTGTGACCACTGACCCCAGAGAAGTCCCGGGGCCTAAAAACAGTTCAAATGGACATTTGTAATCACATTCAGAGCTTACCCTGAATGGATAACCTCTCCATCTCGAGATCCTTAATTTAATCACATCTGCAAAGTCTTTCTTTCCAGATAACATTCACAGGTTCCAAGGATTTAGACCTGGATATCTTTATAGATAATTTTTTAGTCTGCCATATATAGGAGATTATTCTAGGTTAGACAGGTCAGTCAGATGTAATCAGAAGGATACTTATAAATGGGAAAGGAAGCAAAACAAAGAGAATCAGAGGGATGGTAGCCTGCGAAAAAATCGGCACAATATTGCGGGTTTTGAAGATGAAAGGGCATAAGGCAAAGAATGTGAAAGACCTCTAGAAACTGGAGAACAAAAGGAAAAAATCTTTTTCTAGAGCCTTCAGAAGGAACATATGCTTGTCAACATGTTGACTTTTCATTTCAAACTTCTGACCTCCAGACTATAAGACAACACATTTTTATTGCCTTTAGCACTACGGTTTAAGAAAAGAATGCATTAGCAGCAATAGGAAACTTGGGTGTGAAGAAGGGTACGTGGCAGATGTTATTCTAAAACTAACACTGACTGACTTGCCCTTATGTCACCTCTCCTAACTGAATGTGTGCATCACTTCATGTGCCATTAAGGAATTGCTAAGTAAAAAACCAGTGAGGAACCACTGAACGCATTTCAGAATGGCTAAAATTCCAAACACTGACAGCATCAAATTCTGGCGAGGTTGCAGAGCAACAGAAGCTCTCATTCCTTGATGGTGGGAACACGAAATGCTGCAGTCTCTTTGGTAGAAAGTTTGGTATTTTAATAATGACTCTCTGAAGTATTTATTCAGATGAACTGAAAACTTACATAGATTTATAAACTTGCACACAAATGTTTCAGCAACTCTGTTGACAATTGCTAAATATTTCAAGTAGCCAAGTTGTTCTTCAAAAGGTTGCTGGATAAATAATCTGGTACATCAGTACAGTGAGATACTATTCAGTGATAAAAAGAAATAAGCTCTCCATCTACAAAAAGACTGAAGACCTTAAATGGATTTTGCTAAGTGAAAAAAGCCAGTCTGAAAAGGTTAGCCAAAAGAATTGATATTGCTTGTATTTGAAATTTAAAAATACGGTACATAAAGAGAGGACCTATGAGGCACCACAGAATCATGTACATATTTCACTAAGAAATGCCAGTTTCCGGAGGAACATAAAGCGTTTATGATTAGTCGACCTACATGAATGGTCACGTGGCCCAGAGAAAGAGAGAGCCAAAGAGAATGTCTGTTTTAACTCAGATGGCTTTTTTGTTCCTGGTCTTAGTATCCTTGTATTAGCCTTCACTTTTTGCCTAACCTCTAAAGCACTTTCTATGGAGAAAGTGTCTTTTGCTGAGAAATTTCCCGAAGAAACAAAGAAACTGACTGAGTTATCCATAGCATTTGCAAAATGGAGATACAATATTTATATATGCAGTTACTGTAATAAAATTCCACCATCAACTGTAGCTGTAGAATCATCGCCAGCTAAGTGTACTCTATAGTGAAAATGCAGAAGAAGAAACATATTGCTGTCTTACATGACTCACAGTCTGGTATGGGGACAAAACATAAATTCTTGCCAAGAGCCAGGCCTGGTGGCACACGCCTTTAATCCCAGCACTTGGGAGGCTGAGGTAGGAGGAGCGTTGTGAGTTCGAGGCCGGTTTGGGCTACATAGTGCGACCCTATCTCAAAAAACTAGGGCCGGGAGTTTGGCTCAGTGACTTAAGCACCTGTCTGACAGGCACAAGGTTGTGAGTTAAATCCCTGGTGCCTCAAATAAATAAATAAATAAATAAATAAAATAAAATTCTTGACAAGTCTATGCAGGCAGCAAGTCACAATCCAGAATAACCTAAGTACATGTGTGTGCTACAGTATGCTATGTAACTGACATATATAGATAATAAAGCTTCATCTTTGGAGGAAGAAAGCAGCACTCAGGTTGGAGTTATGACACAGCACTGAATATTAACAAAGGGAGAAGGAGAATATGAAGGCAAGTTATAATAATGTAAAACTCTACTATTATTATTTTATAATGCTGGAGATTAATCCAGGGCTTTGCATGTGCTAGAAAAGTGCTGTGCCACTGAACTGTGCCCCCCACACTCTCAATTCAATTATTAACTAGGAACTCTACACAACAAAGTACATAGGACTACTCATGGGACTTGACAATTTTTTTTCTTCAGTACTGGGGATTGAATTCAAGGCCTTTGCATTGAGCTACATCCCCAGTCCATTTTAGTTTAGTCTAGTTTAGTTTAGTTTAGTTTAGTTTATTTACTTTGATATATATTCTCACTAAGTTCTTAAGTTTCCCTGGTGTAGCTTGAACTTTCCATCCTCCTGTCTTAGCCCCCCAGAGCGCAGGGATTACCAGAGTGATGCAACTGTGCCTGCGCTGGCTGCAATTATTGTTTCAACGAAAGCTCTGTGAAAAACTAAAATCACTATCAACCTTACTACAAATATTTAAGTATTTTGACAATTTCACTCCTTTTTCTTTTTTTATTTGAAACATTCATATAGAAAAATACATAAAATATAGACATTCAAGTTCATTGACATTTTAAAGCAAATGCCCATTTGTGAAGCAACTAAGTGAAGAAATAGAACATTTCAAGTTTCAGAAGTCCTCCAAATATATTTTCTGATCCATTCTCCTTAAATGTAACCTCTGCATTGACTTTTGTAATACTCACATTCTTGTTTTTCTGCATGGTTTTTCAGTATCTATCCATGTCAAGAAATAGTGTTCTTCCATTTTGTCTGCTTTTGTCTTCACATGTTATTTGTATTTTTTCTTTCCCTTGTTCAACATTTTTAATGCATTATATTGTTTTCATTCTTGAATAATATTCTATTCCATTAATACATCATAATGTATTGATCTTTGCTGTGGTTGATGTGTATTTGGATTTGTTTTCAGTCTGGTACTCTTACTGCATGCTCTCTTGTCTTTGTAAACTAACTATTGCCCTTGAAAAATTATTTGTAAAAATAAGTTGAGGTCTGGTATGAGTTGATTATCTTCAGGGATGATGCATCTTTCTTCTGCCAGGCAGCAGAGAATTTCTAGTTTAAACCAAATTTATGCCTTGAGGTCCAAGATGGCCCTCTTAGACAATATGGATCTGGATTGCAAATACCTGGACAAACCAATTCATTTCTAGTTACCCTCTACTGTGAAGGTGTAGCTCTTTGGTGGTTCTGAACTAGAAAAACATGGAGCAGGTCTAAACATTTATTTCTGTTCTTCTTGCTTTGACAGACCATAAAGTAAAGGTGAATTTGCTCTGTTCAGCAAATGATTTCAGGATACAAACAGATTTTGTTTTTGCTGACCTCTCTGCCTTTCTATTTTTCCTTCAGGTTTTGCCTTGGGTGTGCTTTACTAGCTTGCTGGCTTTCCTGTGCATTAAAAAATGTTTTGAAAAATTATTCCAAACTTTTAGTTGATTCCTTATAGAAGAAGTGCTGGAAGTTACCTTTCCTCACACTTTCTGGAAATAAATGTTTCAACCTAAGTAATTACTAAATAATTTCAGAACTTGCAGAGAGGTAGAGTAAAACTGGTTTAGCCTCCCTTAATCTTTACATTGAGTACAAAAGTTTGCTAGTCAATATTCTTGTCTTTTGTTGGATCCTAGTCTTATTCTGCTCATATTGTTTGCAGATATATGAAAATCTAGATAAAAGGTCACTGTCTTGGGCTCTAATAGCATGTTCTATATTTATTTTTCCAGTTCAGAGTTCCCATTATCATCTTAACTCTATTTTTTAGGATAAAAGACTCTTAACTTGTGCCAAAGATAGAAACTTTGCTATACAAACACTCTTAAACTGATCCTTACAGTGGTTTTTTAATTGGTATTTTTCTTTAAGTGGTATTTTTCTTATTATCATGAATCTATAGTCAAGTTATTTTAATAATAGAAAACTTAAACACCATTATTTCTTTCTACTTCTAGGTGAAGGTACAATTTCTCACTCTGAATTATCTGCATATGGATAACTTTATTTTTTCTTAATTCTTTGAAAAATAGTCTTTCTTGAAATTTTCTAGAGATCAATGCATGCTGTTATCAGCTACTTCATAATTTTCACTGTGCAGCAGAAACATACAAGGTTATTCTCCTAGCATCTACTCTCCCATTTCCATTTCTAGGATTTTCCACTTCTATCATCCACATTTCTAAGCATATAATACATAACAGTTACAGGATTTTGGTAGATATATCAATACATTATGGTATATTTGGCAGAATTCCAAATAGGCCAAGCTTCTTCTTCCCTAGGAATCTGAAAGCAGAAGTAGGAGATTCTTAGCTCTGCTTTTGAACTAAGACACTGCCACAGACTGAAAAACATAGGAAATTTGTATATAATGATCAGACTCAGATCCATGTTTTGTAAGTAATGAAAGTGATAACTTTGTTGTTCTTCTCTAAGAAAAATAATGCAAAACTACAAATTCAAAACCCTATAGGGGACTTAAAAGGAAGTCGTACAAATGTGGGGTCCTGAAAGCTAAATGGAAATTTCATTCTCAAGGTACACTGGTCTCTGGTAGTGCTATCCAAAACTTTCTATGGTGCTTTGGAGCTATGCTATACCTACACTGTTTAATATAGTAATATTAGCCATATTTGACTAGTTAGCATTTAAAAGGTGCTCAATGTGACTCAGGAGCTGAGTTACACATTTAATTAATTTAAATTAGAATAGTCCCAAGTGATTTTTGGTTACCAGTGTAGCTATAAAATAAAAGAGATGTACAGGAAATGTACCTTAAAACTTCACTTAACTTTAATTACCTCTCTGAAGCCTCGATCTACAAATTCTGTCACATTGGGAGATGTAGCTTCAACATATGAATTTTACTTTATTATTTAAAACCACTGTTTTTATTTATACAGAGTCCTAACCACTTTAGTGGTAGGAGTGGAAGATGTTCTTTTTTCAGTCCAAGGGCCTTCATAATGTTGGTTTGTTATTATCAAACACACAGGCAAGTACATCATGGATTTGGTAAACTAGTGACAATATTTAGTCTCTACTAGGGCAGCAAATGGTGAGAGCCAATTTTGGCTTCTGTAAGAATTCTGAATTTTGGATTTTCAAATCTGACTTCTGTTTTTGAAGATTTGAAATCAACTGAGAGAACAGTAGACAGGATATAATTGCAATTCACACTGTCGGTTCAAATGTCCAATCAAATTTCTTCTTCACTTTTTTTCTTTCAAAGAAGCTGTTTGACTCAGTTTGCTTAACACTTGTTTCAGTGGCTCTAAATCCACAGGAGTAACTTTCAGGGTCACACTTGTATACCTGAAGGTCTTGTTCTTCATCTATACCAATTAAAATCATACCACAACCAAGTGACTCATTTCAATATTCTGTTTACAGACTCGAGTGGTAACAGCATATTTCCAATTAGCTGCCTCATAGCCTGCCCTCTGTAGGAGGATATGCTGTAGCTTCATTCGGGTCACCACTGATGTTTTCAGTTATCTTGAATAAGTGAGCTACTGTACTGGAATCCAATAATTTGTGAGGTACTCTTTTTCTGCATGACAATTACCTCTGACAGCTACTAATGTAAGGCCACAGTCTTAGTTACTTTTCACTCATTGCGGAGACAGAATACCTGACGCCCAAAATTAGGAAAGGAAAGGTTTGTTTCTTGCAGTTTCTCAGGAGTTTCAGTCCATACTTAGTTGGCTCCAAGGTAGCATGGCATGGTAGGGCTGCCACTCATGGTGGCCACAACCAAAACCACAACCTCGAGGCATGCTGGCGAGAGAGAGAGAGAGAGAGAGAGAGAGAGAGATGGAGAGCAAGAGGAAGACCTGCCTCCTTTACACTGTATCTCAGCTCCACCCCTGGGCGGGTGCAGCACTCACATCACCAATCCCAGCACTAGACAACAAATTAATCACAAGCGCCAGACTCAGCCCCATCAAAAGTATATGAGGACTTGGGGGTACATAGTATCACCCAATACAGCCAACCTGGGTAATAATCTTAAAAGCATATTCTACTTGGTAGAGCCAACCTTCAGGTGAAAAACAAAACAAAACAAAGAAACCAGTAATGTGGTTGGCAAAATCAGTGCTGGACCACTGAACTTGTTGGTGCATCCACTATTTCAACTGATCTCGGAGTTTCTTGGCTCCTGCACCAGGCATACAAGCAACATATGAATTTTACAGATACACAATCTAGTTTATATCAGATTTCTAATTAACACATATTGATTTATCTCTTATGTTCTCATCACCTTCAAAGCTGATTTGGTGAAGAAACTCTGCCACTAACATGGATTTATAAGAATCATAGCTTGTCTCATTTCAACAGAATTGTGGTCATACTTAATTGAAAACATAATTCTTTAGAAAGATATCTTGTGGAAATATCAACCGTATTTGTGGATTCATTGCTTTATGGTTGTACCTACTAGGTAGAACCTCATATTTTTTCATTTATCTTATAACTAACTCCATATTCTTGTTAGAGTATATAGAAACATAGTAGTGTATTACTGTTTAATAACCATCTCTCTAGAGGAAAAACATAAACATATGCATACATTAGAGATTTTACTGACATAAAGGATATGTAGCCTACAACTTATGAATGCTAAAATAAGCAATACTCCTTATTGTAAATTCTATGTAGCAAATTAATTTTAAGAATGCTCTTACTGATTTTCCCAACCCTACATCTTTAGCCAACCTATGATTGCAAAAGACAAGAGTGATTCTGATGTGAGAATTATTTGATAGTTCTATGTTAACAACTAAAATGAGAGTAAAATAAGAGTTGAATGTCTGAAATTGAAACAACTGATCACAAGCAACTTTTTGCTGAGTTGGAAATTAGTTTTTAAGCACTTGCAGAGTACAGTCATGCATCACTTAATAGTGGAGATATGTTGTGAAAAATGCATCACTAGGAAATTTGGTCATTGTGCAAATGTCATAAAATATACTCATACAAATCTAGGTGATATGGGTTAATCATTCCACGTGGCTTCTTGCAATTAAGAGACACAGTAAACACAAAATTTATGAGGCTGCTGATGTAACGCAGCATATTGTTTTACAATGAATATTTTTATAAGTAGAAGAAATAGTCTAAAATAATGAAAAAATATAGTAAGTAAATACATATACCAATAATATGATTGCTTATTATTTTTACCAAGTACATGTACTATTCATAATTGTATGTGATATCTTTTTGTGTGGTTCACAGTACAACACATTTATTTACAATAGCATCCCCACAAACATACAGAAGTGCTTTGGGCTGTGATGTCATAATGACTACAACATCACCAAGTAATATAAATGTTTCAGTCTAGTATAATATTATTGAAATACCACTGTATAGATAGTCTGTTGTTGACTAAAACATCAGTAGGTGATTCATGATTGTACTTTATCAGTTTTTGGTACTGTTCGCATTTTAATCGCTATGGATATTTTAATTTTTATTCTCTAGTTATTAACATTTCCTTCATTACATATTGAAGTAGGTAATCAGCAAAACAATAACTCAAGGCCTGATTTGAACTTTTTAAATATTTATGGTATAAATACTCTCCTCAAGGATGATTTAAACATTCCACTTTGGTGACATTGCCAAATGCAGAGTTGGGAATCAGCACACCTTTATATAGTATTTCTACCATATAGATTCAACAGACATAACCTCGAAATACAGATTACTTTCACTTTTATGAGTTTAGTTTTAATTTCATAGTTTAATTATTCATAATGTCTGTGTTTAATGACTGGCTTGCAAGATTACTGAAAATTTAACAATTGGGTGTCACTATTTGGTTTGAGTTTATTTCAACACACCACTCTGTGTGTGTGTGCGTGTGTGTGTGTGTGCACAGCACACACATCTCTAACTCAGTACCCTATTGTGTTAGGAGAGGAAGAAGGTATCATGGCAGGGGGACATGACTGACAGAAGAAAACTGCTCACATAATGGCAACCAGAAGCAGAGAGAGGGGTGAATGTAAAGGGAGGGAGGGAGGGAGGGAGGGAGGGAGAGAGGAGAAGAATACACCATTCATGTTCACAACCTCAATGAACCAGCTCCTCCAACCAGGTGCCACCTTCTGACAGCACATTCAGCTGTGAATGCATCAATGGATAAATTCACTGATTAGTATAGTGCCCCTAAGATCTAATCACCTTCTGAAAGTTCCCCCTCTGGACACATGAGACTTTTGGGAGACATTTTACATTTAAAAAGTAAAAATAAGTTTCTCCTTTATTTCTGTGTTGTACTCTTCATAATAAAGTATGTATGCACACACTGAAAGTAAGGGGTCATGCTTCACCTTCGGCAGGGTGGGGTATCTGCACAGATTATCTGGGATGCTTCTGCACGGAAGAATGTCTCTTCTTTACTTATTTATGTATTCAGTCATGTTTTGTACCAGTATGAACTCATGAATATACTTTAGATCTTGGGTTACAATCTGGTGTTGCTACATTTTGTTCTGGATTTGACTATCAGGAGTTCTTTCAATTGGCTTTTAGTGTATCCCTTTGACATATTCCTATTTTAGCCAGGGATTTAGCTCAGCAGCACAGTGCCTGCCTAAAGCATGAAGTCCTGAGTTTGATTCCTGGTATCAAAACAAACAAACAGGGATTTAGCTCAGTGGTATAAATGCCTACCTGGCAAGCCCGAGGTTGTGAGTTTGATCCTCAGGGGAAAAAAAACCACATCAACCAAAACAAATAAACAAAAGAGGTATGGCATATTCTTATTTTGGGGACTTTGTTGTTGTTAGCACTTCTTCACTCTAGCACCAAAGGATGCTCCTAGATCATTTTGTATACTTCTATTTCCCACTCCAGTCCTAGAACCAACAGTATTTCCAATAAACAGTTTCCTTTCATTTGAAAATGGTACAAACAAAGAACTGAATGTGAAAATATTTGTTGCTACTAGGGTATTGTTGCTTTTAGGCCTTTTCAATTGTCAATGCAAGGAAATGGCGTGTACTAACTCATGTGTATCTACATGTCTGCAAATCCATATGTAACCATCTATTTTTACATTGAACCTGAACATGATTTCAAATTAGCACCTCCAAATGTAATGCATTACTATGTAGATTAGGTTACGCTGTTCTCCTTACTCAGCTGCAACTCTCTGCAACAGGGAGACCCTGGCATCCCACTACTCATAATTTACCAGTTGCCTCAATGCAACTGGGGAAAATTAGCCTTACTTTTTTGTTTCACAGATCACTTTCTTAAATAAGATTTCCACAGATTATCTCATTGCAATTCCTTATAAGGTATGACTAGGTCAGCTTTAAAATTAAGAAATACAAACTATGAGAGATCACAGAATTTGCTAAGGGGATAAGAATCACCTAGGTCTTCCATAGTGATACTCTGATCTAATTGAATGGATTTCCTCAGCTAAGTAATAAATACAAATCATGAGCCTGAGACTTAGTGAGGTACTATAATTGGCCCAAGCACATACATTAGTGAATTGTGTAGCTATTCCAGTTCTGGCTAGGAGAATAAAGACTCCAACTACTGGGCAAGGTGATTGAGGTGACCTAGACTAGGCAATCCAGATCCTTTAACTTTTTTCAAGAAAGCATTTCAAATTAGAGTCACCCTGCTTCTCTTCCCCATTCTTATCAAAGACATGAATATAAATAAGTAATTTTTACCAATGTCTTTTACCAGTATCACCAAAGTTCTCTGTACTTCCTTAACCCAAACCTCTCCTAGCTCCCAAACTTTCCACTGGACTCCCTAGTACCTCTACTCCATCATCACCCAATAGTCTTTATCCCCAATCTCTTCTCAGGTAGCTTCTTCCCCTTTTTCATATATACATAATTCAACTTTCCTCTGAGGACAGAGTTTTCTGCAGTTCTTTCATGTGGAAAGATTTTAATCTCTCATGACCTACCTAATTAAGGTTTAGAGGTGAATTTGGGACCCCCTTTATTTCTCATTATCTTTTCCTTAAATGTTATACATCAGATTGTACCCCTCAAAAACACATATGTTAGGGGGCCAGGGATATAACTCAGCAGCACAAGCTCCTGCCTGGCAAGCACAAGTTGTGAGTTCAATCCCTGCTACAAAAATAAATTGAAGCTCTAAGTGCACCTCTAAATGTAGCCTGCTAGATATGAGATAATTATTTAAAATGAAATCATACTAGATTTGAGCGGGCCTCCCAGTCAAATGTAAGTGATTTCCTTATAAAAATAGGAAATTTGAAGATAGATACACACACAAGAAGAATGCTATGTGAAATGAAACCTCTCAGTCTGCTTGGGCTGCTATACAAAAATGCTACTGATCAAGTGGTTCAAACAACAGAAATTTGCTTTTTTCTTTTTGGAGGCTAGGAAGTCCAAGATCAAGGTGTTGGCTGTTTCAGTGTTCAGGGTGGGCCTACTCTCTGTTCCTCAGTTGGCTGCCTTCTCACTGTGCCCTCACATGACAGAAAGGGTGAGAGAGTTCCCTTGAGCCTCTTTTATAAAGGACACTAATTTCATTCATTAGGAGTCCACTCTTAAGTTCTGATTAACTCTCCAAAGCTTTGGCTCCTACAGTCATCACACTGGGGTAAGGATTTCAATTCCGAGTAAAGAACATGCAGTTCATAACAATGGCAGAGATCGGTAAACTAAGGAACACCAGAGATTGCCAGCAAACCACCAGAATCTTGAGTGACATGGAACAGATTTTCCCTCATTGCCCTCAGTATAAACCAGTCCTACTAAATACCTTGAACTCATATGTTTAGACTCCAGAATTTAGTGGCAATGAATTATTAACATTTAAATTACCCAGTTTGCTGTGATTTAAATATACCCCGTAGTTCTGGTATTGAAAACTTAACCCCCAGTACAAAAGACATTGAGAGGTAGAACCTTTAAGAGAAAAGAACTCTTATAAATGAATCATTGTTGTTATCTCAGGAATGACATTATCTTGAGAGTTGGTTTATTATAAAATCCAGTTCAACCCTCTTTGTGCATACTGTCTTGTCATGTGATACCTCCTATTCTGCTGTGATGCATCAAGAAGGCTCATCAGATGTGTGCATTCGATATTTGATTTATCAGCCTCTAGAACCATATGCCAAACAAACTTGTATTGTTTATAAATTATCTAGTTTGTGGTAGTCTATTATAGCAGCATAAAATGGACTAAGACACAATTTATGATACTTTAATATAAAAACCCTACCAAACACCCATGCCTACCTGTAGCAAAAAGTTTATTAATCAGTTTTCCCATTGATGGGACATAATACCATGCACAAATAAGAGGTGGCTTAATTTTGCTCATGGTCAGGGGATTCAGTCCATAGTCACCTGGTTCCAAGGCAGAAACATCAAGGTATAAGTGCATGGCAGAGCAAAGATTCTTAGTTTATGTCAGCCAGGAAGCAGAGAAGGGGAACAAAGCCAGAGAGGAAGGGTCTAGGGATCACATATAGTACTCAAGGTTAAACTTCTCTGGCCCACTCAGAAATGCAGTGAAGTGCACTTCACTAATTCTTTTGGTGCATCTTAATCCAATCAAGCTGATATATTGCACTTAATAGTAATGATCCACTCCTGTCAACTTGCCACCAAAACACATCTCCTTAAATCATGCTTAATCTTCAAATAAACCCAAAAATAAATTAATAATCTTGCCTAACGTGATAGAATATCTTATATATAAACAAAAACACAATTATTCCTTTTCAAAAATCTCATAAGTTCCAGTATTTTTGAGACCTCTCCAATTCACAAGTCATACTCTTACCTGGAGACCCCTGTAAAATTCCAAAACCAGTTATAACAAGCTATTGTATCCCAGAGTACAATGGTACAGGATAAATAGTCCCATTCAATAATGGAGGAATAGGAGGACAGAAAGCAATGGAACCATAGCATATCTGAAACCCAACAGGGTAAACATTAAGCCCTCTAGCTCCATGTCTGGCATCCAGAACACATGGAACTGTGATGTGAATCTGGTTTTGCTCGTGACCTACATCTTTGCTCAACAGATGTTTCACATTCCTGGTCTCACTGAATTTCTGTGGTCTCCATTTCTTTGGCTTAATTCACACAGATTCACAACTGCCCTCTCATGGTCTCTTTTTAAATCTGGTTGGAAACTTCCCTAATCCCTTAATTCTTTCATTGTGCATGCCAGTAAAACCAGCACTACCCAGATGATACCAAGATCTGCTGTCAGCAGGAGCAGTAGGTAGGCCCACTTGGACCATGGCTATAGAAGCCTCTGAATGTCTGGATGACTGAACACGGTGAAATGAATTGTGGAGAAACAATTCTCTAGGACTCCCCTCTTGAGCAGTGGTACCAGGGATTCTTCTTAAATGAAAGGTTTACATTTCTGTGTCTTTGATTCTGCTATGAGTGGAGTCTTGGTGATTTATGGGATGTCCTTAAGCATCTTTCTTTTTGCCCCTTAACAAAACACTTGGTTTCTTTTTAATGGTATTAATCTCTTCAGTAATCACACCTCCTTTGGCCCCAAATTTATGTTTCCTTTTGACCCCAAATTTAACTTTTTCAAATATTTCTGGTCTGCTTTTCTCCCCTGACTCTCACTATAAATCAAACAAAATAGCAGTCAACAGTACCATGCCACAGCCTGAATGTTGGGCTGCCTTGAAAATTCCTGCACTAGATCAATAAGCCCACCATCCTTAATTTCATTCTCCCTCAAAGTCTCAGGACACAGGCAAAATGTTGACAGTTTTTCTGCCAGTATGTCAAACACATGGACTCTAGTGCACTTCTCCGAAGTCTTCATTACCAACTGAAATGTCATGAGTCCAGACTTTACTGTTCACATTACTGTAAGAATTCTGGTCCTGAGCACCATGTGTGGGCCATCGCCAGACTGGAACAGCCAGATCCCAGCCTCTCACCATGAGCCAGCACCATTTGCAGATGGGGGATAAAGAGAACAAGGCCACACCAGCAAGTAAGCCCAGTCTGGGAACCAATGCCATGCACGGGCCACTGCTGGAGTGAAACAACCAGACTCCAGCCCCTTCTGGCATGCAAGCTGGCAAACAGAAACTGCCAATCCTCCCCTCCCCCATAAGCAACCAGCTTATCCAGAGAAAAACAGGCTGTGATGTTAGCTATGAAGGTGAAATGCAATTGGATGCCTGTGGTGCTTTGTTGTTTCACTCACATTGCAGGTCTAGGGCCAGTGGTCTGATCATAGGTTCACAGGATAGGGGCACACAGTGTGACATCTAGCGGGGATTCTCCTTCTGAGAGTTGAAACCATTGTTGACTCCCTATGGTCTGGTTTTGGAAGTCCTATATTGTTTTCATTGTTTTGTTGGGTTGGGTTTTATTCTCTTTTGTTTTGTTTGATTGTGTGAAACCCAATAGCAGGAGCAGCTGTTTCAAAGATAGCAAGATACATTATAGTAGCAATTTTAGATTTACTATTGGCTTGCTTTGAAGTCCTTTATTGTATTCATTGTTTTGTTTTTGCTGTTTCTATTCTATTCTATTCTGTTTGATTTTTATAATGTCTGAAGTTATCTGCAGCTATTTTGAAGACCTCAAAAGGCATTATGATAATTATTGTTGGTTTTATAATGTTTTGAAGTCCTGTATCTCTTACATGGGTTTGTTTTGATTGGTGTTATTCATTTTATCCTCTTTAAAATAAAAAAAAGAATTCTGGTCCTCCAAGCTCTGATGAGACTTACCAATCATTCTCTGCTTGTAGCGTTCTAGGGGTTCTCCAGCCTGCTTCTCCAAACTTTCCCAAATACCTCCCACAATCCAGTTTCAAAAACTTCTTTTCAAACTACATTGTTAGGTATAGTCATAGCAACAACCCCATTTCTCTGGTAGCAATTTTATATACTAGTCAGCTTTCCCATCTCTGGGACACAATGCTCAACAGCAACAACTGTAAAGAAGAGAGGTTTACTTTTGTTCATAGTTTCAGATCACTTCCTAATAAGCTGGCTCTAAGGCAAAAACATTGTTGTGGAAGAGCATAGAGGAACAAAATTCATGACAGCTTAAAGCAGAGCATGGGAACAGTGGCATCGAAGAAGGAGTCAGAGAACATATATAGTATTCAAAATCTATGATTGGTTCAGAAACACACATAACTGTACTTCACTAATTCCCCTGAGCATCTCTTAACCCAATCAAATTTGACATACCCCAATTAACTGTCATACTAACCCTCTGGAAAAGTGTTGTTTCATTTTAAGATACAGGACATTCACTCCAACTCTTCCTTCAGATCTCAGTTTAATGATTATTTCCTCCAGGATACTTGCTTGATCAGGATATTTAATATAAAGTCTCAAAGAAAAACTTTCCCTCCTTGTGGAACACTTGTTCACTGCGCTTCTCAACTCCACATGCTTTAATTTTGCTTGATTAGTATTTCATCTCACCTCTAGACCCTAAACTCCATGGAGGCAGAAAATAATTTGTTTTGCACACCATAATCTCCCCAGTGTAGGTGCTCAACAAATATTTATGGAGTGAATTAAATCATCTCATTATTTTAAAAGTTAGCTTGTTTTTGAGATACAAATACTCTTTGGCAAATATAATCTCCCCAGCCTTATCAGTCACACAATGTTTAGCATGAATATGAATGTCAGACTAAGAGGGCACTGAGCTTTGTGCTATTAGTACTTGCTTCCTAAACAACACTTAGCTTCTTTCTCAGTTTTGTTCCTTGATTTTGTATACTTCTGCTGTTATTTTGCTGACTTCCATAAATCTGTAGCTTCCAAAATCTTTATGACATTTTAAGGAGACTTAGTATATTAATCAACTCTCCCATCACTGAGACATGATACCTGATACCCACAAAGAAGAAAAGTTTATTTTAGTTCATGGTTTCAGGATATTCAATACATAGTTAGCAGGCTCCAAAGCAGAAACCTTATGGTGGAAGGGCATGGTGGGGAAAAATTGCTTAATATATGGAAACCCAGAAGCAGAGCAGGGGAACACTACAGAGCAGTAGGAGTGAGGGATTAGACATAGATCCCAAGGTCATGCCTCCATGACCCACCTAGACACCTAAAAGTGTGCTCCAGCAATCCTCGAGACAGATCCCAAAGCTAATCAAGTTGAAACTCTACAGTTGGCTGTGATACTTACGTAAAATTTATGGCAGTAATTGACACATTTTAATCTACTGTAATTACTACCTAGTATCTTGACCCTACTTGTGACCATGTTTATCTTCTACTCCAGTTACTAAAGCTTTAAGGGGCAGATGACCAGCTGTTAATTTTAGCTCAGGTAGAGAAAACACTTACTGTTTTCCAAACATTAGCTACAGATAGTATTATCTTGGTGTTACCCAGGGTTGCATCATTACTAATCTTGGAACAGACAATGCTTTGGTGATAAGCATGAATGCAAGGATGCCACCACCTACAGGTTTCTTCTTGCAGCTTTTCTTTATAGACCTGTATTAACAAGCTTTCCATTATGGTGATAAAATGCATAAGAAAATCAATTTAGGAAAAGGAAAGATTCACTTTGGTTTACAGTTTCAGAAGTCTTAGTCCATGGTCATTTGGTCTTGTTGTCTTTGGGCCTGTGGCAAGGCAGAACATCATGATGGGGAGCATGCAGTAGAGAGGAGACTACTCACTTCATTGCAGCTAAGAAGCAAAGAGAGAGACAGGAAAGGGCCAGGGTCCCAGTAGGTATACCCTTCAATGGCATGCTCCCATTGTCCTAACTTCCTTCCACTAGGGCCCAGTTGTTAAAGGTTTTATCGCTTCTCAATAGTACCACCAGCTGATGACCAAGCCTTTAAAACATGAGACTTTGGAGGACATTTCAAATTCAAAATAATAAGGTGTATCTTCCCAGAAGGTGCTCTAAAGGCACAAATTGTACATGGATTTTAGACATAATATTGGACTAAGACTCTAGAAAAAGCCAGGGAGAAAAAGCATCAGAATTCAGTTGCATAACTAATGCAATCAAAATTTAATTAAAAATTTAAGCAACTATTATATATTTAGGGTTCAAAAATCAAATATCATATAAGGCACTACAGTAAAATAAAAATACACTATATTAAAATTTAAGCTGACAGCAACTTGTGAACCTGGAAATCTCAAAAAAGAAGTGTTGTGGCTATAACAGAAGTGGTTGAAGATAAAACTTTTGTAAGGTGAACATGGAGGCAGAGGAAAGAAATTATGTTATTCATTAAAATTCAAGCAATATCTTTATTTGGATTATTCTGGTAAGAATTTAAGATAATACAACTAGTGTCCAATTGGCTATCTGAATTTTGCTAAACTGCATTTTTAAAAATTAGCTGCTTATAGGAAAATGAGGCTGAGTTAAATTTCAGTTTGCTTACACATTAATCTTGGTGTTACCGCCACCTAAATTTAATGGTCTCTCATTTAATTATTTTAAAATAACGAGTTAGTTTGTACTGGAAAACATGTATTTGATGACAGAAAAAAAAGACAAAAATGTGGGCATACTATGAAAAGTTTTCTTTCCAACACCCAATATTAAAATTCTCCCCACTACCCAATAGTCAAATTTTCCCTACCACTTTATTGGAAACCACTGTTAAAAATCTCTCCTCTGACATGTCAAAGTCATTCTTCATTTTTGTTACAGTGTTTAAATTCAAGAATTTCATTTTGATTATTAGAGTTTCTGTGTCTTTGCTTACATTACTATCTACTCTTACATATTGTCCTGTTTTTCCATTAGATCCTTTAGCATGTTAATCATAGTTATTTTAATTTCTGGCATGATGATTTGAAACTCTGTCATGTCTGAGTCTGGTTACTGAATTTGTCTTTTAAGACTGTTATTTTTGTTTTTGTTATTGCCATTTCATGTATGCTGTGACCTGAATGTTTATGTCTCCCAAAATGCATGTGTTGAAACCTAAACACCAGTGTGATGAAGTTAGGAGGTGGGACCTCTGGGAGGTGATTAGATAATGAGAATGAATCCTCCATGAATGAAATCAGAGAACTTATAAAAGAAGCCCCAGAGAGATCATTAGACTCTTCCTCATTTGAAGAATCAGTGAACAAAAAAGAAGGTCCTCATCAAACACTGAATTTACTGGTTACTTGGTTTTAAACTTCCAGCCTCTGGAACAGTGAGAAATAAAGTTCTGTTGTTCATAATCTACCAAGTTTATGATGCTTTGTCATAGCAGCGTAACCAGATTAAAGTTGTATGGCTTGTAAATTTTTGTTGAATGTTGCACATGATGTATTAGATAAAACAAAATATAGATAGAATGTTAGGGTGATGTTTTATGTTTAGTTCTGTAGGATGTAGGTCATGTCTACTGTTTGCTATAGTTGTGTCAGAGGACACAGCCATTTCAAATATCTTTTTCCCTCTTCCTTCTTTCCTTTTTGTGTCTCTAAAGACATTTTAAATAAAATCTGAGGCTTGCAATTCCCTGTTTAAGCAGGAGCACTGTTGATATATTGATAAGATGTGGAAGACAGGGAAGTACTAAAGTCATATGATTACATCCTAGACTTCTTGTGAGTCTGACTTGGGCATTTACCCCCACCATGTGGAGACTATAGGGGAAGGGACTGAACTGTGGGCATTCCTTTTCTACAAGCTGGTTAGGTTTTGACTAAAATTCTAGTCTTTTGGTGCTAGTAAGATAGTTCCTAAGCTTAAGAGAACACTGTGTGCTAGCAATGTTTCAAACGGACCCTTTTATTTTCTTTCCTCCTGCTGGAAGCATGAAGGGGATTCCTCTTAAACTTTCATAATGAGAATATTGTAGGGCTCTTGGAAGTAAAAACCATAGACATACATTTCCCCATGACTAAGGCCTCTTTGAGAATTTTAATTCTTAAAACAGTCCATATTGAATTTGCAATTCTTCAAACATAATTTAAAGTGTTTCCATTTATCCTTGGTTGTGTGGGGGGCTTCTGCTTTAGGACTTTTGCTTTAGGTAAGATGTAATTATCTGTTATCTGTCCATCTCAGTTTTGGGGGAATAACTTTAACTTTTAATCTCAATTCTCTGCAGAATTGGAGAATTTTTTTATTTTCATTTACTTTGACATTTTCCGTCTTATAAGTATGTGAGTAATGACCTTCAAAAATTTTTTTCCAGGTTATACTGGAAGCCAAAAGTGTATAGATTTTACTTTACATTTTAGATGCATTTTTAAATATGCATTTAGAATATACATATAATGTACACTTCTAATATACATATTAGTATATTTTTTCTAAAGTACATGTACATTCTAATATGCATTCTTTTAATTCTTCTACTTCCAGAAATGTATATGTGTACATATAAAAACTTTATCAGCATCTTGTAGTTTTTGGTTATTTTACTAGGAAAATATTCCATGACATTCTTTTATACAGTTGCCTAATATTCCATTTCTTAATTTCTTAAAATTTGTTAGTATAGTACACTATTGTGGAACATTTATTTGTTTCAAGTCTACTACATATAACATGAAATTTAAAAACTGTGTGAACACATCCTTAGTATATATATATTTTAGATCCACAGGATGGAATCCATAGATGGAATGTACTTTTATCAAATAAATGTACTTTTGTCATTTTCATAGATATTGTCAAATTACTTTGGATAAGGGCTATCAGAAAAAAGAAAAAAAAGAAAAAGAAAAAAGAAATCTTTTTTAAAGAATGCAAAGTAATCAATGCCACTTAACAGTATCACCAAAATACTCTTGGAAATAATTAAGTACAATCTGTGATTCCTGCAGTTGAGAAATTTTGATATTTAAAACTGGGATAAGGTGAAAAAAAAAAAGAATTTTTGAATCGAGCTCATGGCAGAGGAGAAAATGTTTCCCCTGAGACCTCCTCAGCTTGGAAATTGATAAAATCTGTTTTAGATTGGCTAAGTACTAGTACCCCCAGTTTTCCTTTTTAGAACAGGACAAAAGTGAAAAATATTAAAAAAAGGAAAAACCACCCACTATGCCATTGGCTCCTGGGAGAAACCCAGAGCTGGGTGAGAATTTTAAGGAAACTCCTTAGCCTGTGTCTTCAGACTATTTATTTATTTATTTATTGCAACACCAGGGATTGAACTCACAGCCTCGCACCTGCCAGACAGGCGTTTAAGTCACTGAGCCAAACTCCTGGCCCTGGTTTTTTGAGGCAAGGTCACACTATGTAGCTCAGGCTAGCCTTGCACTCGCATTGTAGCCCAAGCTGGCCTCGAACTCACAATGCTCCTCCTACCTGAGCCTCCAGAGTGCTGGGAATAAAGGCATGTGCCACCATGCCTGGCTCTTCAGACTATTTAAAGATAAAGCATTCTGAACCTTGAATGTCTAAATATCAACAGGCTGTTAAGAAGGCAGCTATGCAAGATGTTCTTGAACCTTGTTGTTTCCTAATAGTGGTTCAGTAAATACAATATACTAATGAGACTTGTGGGGAGACTCTTTCTTGGCCTGCACCTTTAGATTTTTTAGAAACTGATACAAGGTGCCCAAGAAGGCTGCATGGTCATCTTCAGGCGTGGTGGTGACAGAGGCAGCAATGGAAGCACAGGACCTGTGGCAGAAGGAATAAGGTGGCCATGGCAGGCCAGCAAGAGTCACGTAACAGAAAAGTGTCTTCCCCTTGCCTGCTTCCCTCAGCCAGACTGGGTGTAGTGGCATGGGCCTGTAATTCCAGCTACCAGAGAGGCTGAGGTGGGAGTGATGCTTAAGCACAAGAACCCTACACTGGAGTTCCTGGAATCAATGCTAACTTAAACTATGTTAAGCCCAATGGAAAGTTACTGAGTTGGTTTGGGTTCATCTCTGATCCCTAAAGAAGGAGCAGTTACAAATATTAAAATCATTGCTGCCAAAACAAATTAAAAAGGGACATGTAGAGCTCTCTTTCAAAAAAGTAGAAAGCATCGGTTTAATATTAAGCAATGCTTCCTTCTTTAAACATGGCTGCTAATGCAAAGGGAAATATTGATTATGATGCTATTTCACAATTAGAATTGCACTGTAAGAAAGAGGAAAAATAGTCAAAATTACCTTATGTTCAGACTTTCTTTGCACTAAAGAAATAATTCTTACTTGTGTCAAATGTGTGAGCCACAGGAAAACCAGACACCTGGTCCAAAAGGCATCCACTAACACTGAACCTGAGGCTACCCTTCCTCAACCTTCGGAGCCTGAGGGCAAAGTTTCCAAAACAATCTTAATCAAAGCCTCACCCACTATTACTGAGTCTGAAGCTTCTCCTACTTGTCCTTTGGGTTTTGAGGGTGGAGCTTCTAGGTCAGTCATAATAGAGGTACCTGAATAGAGAAACCGAAATGTCTTGAAGACCTCTTTGTGCTAAGGCTGAGATTTATTCTGGACCATTATCTGCTTCTGTCTGTCACCAAAGGTGATAGGTCTTTTTTGCAGGCTGGGATTTTGGAACCTTTGACTCAGGCATTTATTAGAAAGTAAGTTCTAAAGAATATAATTAAAACACTTTCATGTTCTTTTTCACTCTCTTTTAAAAAGTTAAAAAGCAGTAATTCAGGTCCTTTGATAATTTTTTTTAAATTTGGCAATACAGTAGGAGTCATTATAACTTCTGTGTCTAGAGGCATGTTTTGCTAAGGATTAGAGATTCACCCTGGGAAAGTTCCTGCTTTTAATTGTCCTTCTGCACCTGAGATGGCTAGGATTTAGTTTTTGTGCCAAATTTGGAGTTACTTTTCTGTCCCTTCTCCACTGCTCTGTCCCTGAGAAATAACACAGTTTACAAGAGCGTTTAGTCCAAGGCAGTACTCTCCTCTATGATTACAGAACTGCAGGATCAAGTCTCCAGAATAGTCAGTTTCCCCTCCCTGGAACCATCCCATCATAAAACTGACCTTCACATTTCTCTGGGCTATATTTGAAAAAACTGGTCTAGATTAAATCCTGAAGCTCTCAAACAATAGATATACAAGTTTTGGTCCCAGTTTATCAGCTTTTAAGGAAGAACTGGAGATTAACTCCTCTTATTTCCCTGTTCAAGAATGATGCTGGCTGGTTTTTATAACACAGGGCAGACTGAGTAATTTTTACAGCACAGATAAATTCACTGGTAGGATAAAACATTCCTAGGAAACCTTATGTGTTTGGTAACTATTTTATTTTATTTTATTTTATTTTATTTTTTATTTTTTTATTTAAGAGAAAAAAGACACATATAAGAAAGACAAAAAGCAAAAGAGACAAACAAACGACTAGAGTAAATGCACAACAGTAACATTACAGGTTTAAAAAATAGGATTATAGAAACTAGACAATGGTTGCAATATTGCATATCATTATCTTCAAAATGATTCTTTACATTAACAGATATAGACATGTAAAATTGATCTAATCATATGAGTATTAACTATTCTTTCTCAATAACTAATACATTCAGCAGTATGTTTGTTTTAGTTATCTTACATATACATATATACAATTTTATATCTTTTCCTTTTCCCTTCCCTCTTTCCCCTTTTTCCTTCCCAATTACTTTTGCTCTTTGAGCTGTTTTTTACCCTTACATAGTATTTGTTATAGATTTTGGATCATATATACTTTTTTAGTTTCATACACTAGGGAGACAATGCGGTATTTACACATGTGGGTTTGATTTATCTCACTTATGAGTATGGTCTCAAGTCATGTCCATTTACTTATAAAAGTCTCAATGCAATCTTTCTTAAGAGCTGAGTAGTACTCCACTGTATAAAAATACTACAACTTTTTTATCCATTCCTTGATTGATGGGCACTTGGGTTGTTTCCAAGATCTGGCTATTACAAATTGGGTTGCTATATACATGGGTGCACAGATATCACTGTGGTATGATGTTTTCAATTCTTCTGGGAAAATGCCCAGAAGTAGGATAGCTGGGTTGAATTGGAACTCTAATCCTAGCTCTTGAGGAATCTCCACACTGACTTCCACAGTGGTTGTACCAGTCTACACTCCCACCAACAGTGGAGAAGAGTTCCTTTTTCCCCACAGCCTCTCTAGCATGTCTTGTTGGTTGATTTTTTAATCTTGGCCATTCTTTCTGGAGTGAGATGGAATCTCAGTGTTGTTTGAATTTGCATTTCCCAAATGACCATTGATCTTGAACATTGTTTCATATATTTATTTGCCATTTGTATTTCTTTTTCTGAGAAGTGTGTATTCATCTCAGATGACCAATTTTTGGATTAGGTCTTCGAATTTTGGAGGCCTGATTTCTTTTAATGCTTATATGTTGTAGATAGAAGTCCTTTGTCTGATGGACAATTGGCTAAGATATTTTCCCAGTTCGTGGCGATTTCCTTTGACATGCATAAACTTTTTAGTAAGATGAGATCCCAGTTGTTGATTCTGAGCAGTGTTCCCCTATGCAATTTGATTTTTGTTTATGAACTCTCTGCCTAGTCCTATGTCATCAAGATTTTTACCTACTTTGTCTTCTAGTAAGTTTAGTGTCTCTGTTTTAATATTCAGATCTCTGACCCATTTTGACTTTATTTTAGTGCATGGTGATAGACATGGATCTAGTTTTAGTTTATGGCATATAGAAAGCCAGTTTTTTCAGCACCATTTGTTAAAGAGGCTATCTTTCTTCCAATGTACATGTTTGACCCCTGTGTCAAAGATGAGGTGGCTAAGTGTGTTTGTAGTTGTGGCTGTATCTTCTAATCTATTCCATTGATCTTCAGGTCTCTTTTGATTCCAGCACCATGCTGATTTTATCACAGTGGCTTTGTAGTATAGTTTTAATTCGGGATTGTTATGCCTCCTGCCTTACCTTTGTTGCCTAGAATTGCCTTTGCTGTTCTAGGTCTTTTCTGGTTCCAGATGAATTTCAGGAATGCTTTCTCTAGTTCTGTGAGGTAGGCAAGTGGTATTTTGATTAGGATTGCAGTGAATCTGTATACTAATTTTGGGAGAATGGTTATTTTCACGATGTCGATTCTTCCTATCCATGAACAGGGAATATCTTTCCATTTTCTGAAATCTTCGATTTCCTTCTTTAGAGTAATGTAATTTTCACTGTGTAGATCTTTTACTTCCTTTGTTAGATTGATTCCTAGGTATTTCATTTTTTTGGATGTTATAGTGAAGGGTGTGGTTTCCCTTGTTTCTCTCTCAGTAGCTTTGTTGTTTGTGTACAGGAATGCTATTGATTTTTGAGTGTTCACCTTGTATCCAGCTATATTACTGAAGTTGGTTATTACTTCTAGAAGTCTCCTAATGGATTTTTGGGGGTCTTCTATGTAGAGTATCATATCATCTGCAAATAATGATAATTTCACTTCTTCCTTTCCTATCCTTATTCCCTTTATTTCTTTCTCTTTTCTAATTGGTCTGGCTAGTATTTGCAGAACTATATTGAATAGGAGTGGTGATAATGGACATCCTTGCCTTATTCCTGATTTTAGGTTGAAAGTTTTCAGTTTTTCTCCATTTAGTAAGATGTTGGCTGTTGGTTTATGATATATGGCTTTTATCAGGTTGACGTAGAGACCATCTATTCCGATTTTTTGTAGGGTTTTTATCATGAACGGGTGTTGGATTTTGTCAAAAGCTTTTTCTGCATCTATTGAGATGATCATGTGTTTCTTGTCCTTGGCCCTGTTGATATGGTGTAGTACATTTATTGATTTGCATATGGTGAACCATCCCTGCATTCCTGGGATGAATCCCACTTGATCATGGTGTATAATCTTCCTGATAACTTTCTGTATTCTATTTGCTAGTATTTTATTGAGGATTTTTGCATCTATGTTCATGAGGGAGATTGGCCTGTAATTTTCTTTTTTGGTTGGATCTTTCTCTGGTTTTGATATTAGGGCAATACTTGTTTCCAGGAATGAGTTAGGGAGACTTGCTTCCCTTTCAATTTCATTGAAGAGTTTGAGGAGTGTTGGCATTAAGTCTTCCCTAAATTTCTTGTAGAATTCAGCAGTGAATCCATCAGGGCCCAGGTTTTTCTTTGTTCGTAGAGTCCTAATTACATTTTCAATTTCATTAGCTGAAATTGGGTTATTCAACAGCTTTACATCTTCTTGATTCAGCTTTGGTAATTCATAGGTTTCTAGAAATCTGTCCATTTCTTCTGTGTTATCAAATCTATGTGAGTAAAAGTTTTTGAAGTAGGTGTTGATGATCTTCTGTATTTCCACAGGGTCTGTAGTGATCTCACCCTTTTCATTTCTTATTGCATGAATCTGAGTTTTTTCTTTCCTCTTTTTTTTTTTTTTTTGCGGCACCGGGGATTGAACTCACAGCCTCGCATCTGCCAGGGCAGGCACTTAAGCTGCTGAGCCAAACTCCCGGCCCTGGTTTTTTTTTTTGAGGCAGGGTCGCACTATGTAGCTCAGGCCGGCCTTGCGCCGCATTGTACCCCAAGCCGGCCTCCAACTCACAACGCTCCGCCTACCTCAGCCTCCCGAGTGCTGGGATTAAAGGCTTGCACCACCACGCCCGGCTTCTTTCCTCTTTTTGATAAGGTTGCCCAGGGGTTTGTCAATTTTATTTACTCTTTCAAAGAACCAACTCTTCAATTCATTAATTATTTGTATTGTTTTCTTAGTTTCAATTGCATTAATTTCTGGTCTAATCTTAATAATTTCCTCCCCTCTTTGGGCTTTGGACTTGACTTGCTCTTCTTTTTCTAGAAGTTTGAGGTGTTGCATTAGGTTGTTTATGTGTGTTCTTTCCATTTTTCTGATGTGGGAGTTTAGTGCTACAGATTTCCCTCTGAGAACTGCTTTCATTGTGTCCCACAGGTTCCGGTAATTTGTATTTGCATTTTCATTCAACTGGAGATATTGTTTAATTTCTTATTTAACTTCTTTTGTGACCCATTGGTTATTTAGGAGAGCATTGTTTAATTTCCATGTGTTTATGCGGTTCTTGTAAGTCTTTTTTGTCATACATTTCCAATTTTACTGTGCTATGGTCAGGTAATATGCATGGAATTATTTCAGTTCCTTTGCATTTACTTAAGCATGTTTTGTGGACCAATATATGATCTATTTTAGAGAATGACCCATGTGCAGCTGAGAAGAATGTGTATTCTGATGTTGATGGGTGGAATACTTGGTACACATCTACTAGGTCCATTTGTTCACAAGTTTGATTCAGTTATGTTACTGGTTTACTGATTTTTTGTTTGGTTGATCTGTCTCTCTGTGTCAATGGGGTGTTAAGGTCCCCTGTTATAACTGTATTATTGTTTATTTGGTTTTTCATGTCTATTAAGAATTGTCTCACATAGTTGGGTGCTCCCATATTTGATGCATATATATTTATGATTGTAATCTGTTCCTCTTGAAGTTTTCCCCTAACAAGTATGTAGTGACCTTCTTTATCTCTTTTGATCATTTTTGGTTTGAAGTTCGTATTGTCTGCCAACATAATAGCTACCCCTGCTTTTTTCTGGGTTCCTGTTGCATGGAGTATTGTTTTCCAGCCTTTGATTTTTAGTCTGTGAGTTTCCTTTTGAGTTAAATGTGTTTCTTGTACACAACATATTGTTGGGTTTTGTTTCTTAACCCACTCTGCTAGTCTGTTTCTTTTTATTGGTGAGTTGAGACCATTTACATTGATTGATATAACTGATATGTGCTGGCTCATACCTGTCATGATATCTTTCTGTTATTGATTTTCTACATTTTCTGTTTAATTATTTGCCCTGCTTAGTGGTTTCCTTTTGTTGTTGTTCTTAAGATTGTGACTATCTTTGTCTCTTTCTAGAGTGTCTTTCAGTACTCTTTGTAGTGTTGGTTTGGTGGCCATAAATTTCTTCAGTTGTTCTTTGTCATGAAAGTATCTTATTTCTCCATCAATTTTTAAAGATAGTTTTGCAGGATACATCAAACTGGGTTGAAAGTTGTTTTCTTTCAGGATTTGAAATACTTCACTCCAAGGTCTTCTTGACTTAAAGGTTTGTGTTGAGAAGTCTGCCATGATTCTGATAGACTTTCCTTCATAGGTGATCTATTTCTTTTCTCTGACAGCTTTTAGTATTTTGTTCTTGTGCTGTATTTCTGATACACTTATTATTATATGTCTGATTGAAAATTTATTTTGGTTATGGTTATTTGGGGTTCTGTAGGCCTCAGTTGCCTGTATTTCAGATTCTCTTCCCATGTTTGAAAAGTTTTCTGCTATTATTTCTGTGAATAGTCTTCGTAGGTCATTAGTATTGACCCCTGCTTTTCCATTGATACCTATTAATCTTATGTTATTTCTCTTGGCATCATCCTAAAGCTGTTGAATTATTGTTTCTTGGTTTCTTGTTACTTTTAAGATACCTTTTCTTTCATGACAATAAGCTGCCATGCTGTTTTCAAGGTCTGAGACTCTATCTTCAGCTTCTTTTAAGCAATTTTGCCAATTTTCCATGGAATTTTTAATTTCCTGAATTTCCCTTTGAATCTGTTTCATGTATTCTACTTGTGTCTTATATTGTTCACTCAAAGTTTCCATCATTTTCTTATGTTCTTCTATTTTTTATCATGATCTTCTTTAGATACAGCATTTCTTTCATAATGATTGTCATTTCATATTTTAGCTGAGAGATTATTTCTGATTTGAGTTTCTCTATAGCTTCATGGAGTTGTTTCTTTACTTCATTTGCTATTATTTCAGAAAGTTCAGTTGTGTGACTCCCAGTGTCTTCTATTTCGGTGTCTCTTGGGTTTGTTCTCAGTGAGCTGGGGGATTGAGACTACCTCTTGGTCTTTGGTTTTGTCATTTTCTTCTGGGACCTGTGTGGCTCTGTGTCCTGCGAGGCTGACCAGGCATTCCCCTTGTGGGTTGTGCTGAGTCACAGGACCAGGTAAAGCTGGACCCTGTGTGCAGCTAGTGAGGGCACACTCCCAGAGTGTGCTGGTAGAGCCTCCGCCTTACTGGATGGGGGCCAAGACCTCCCAAACCCAGGCAGCTAGGCGAAGCATACCCCAGGGTGGCACCACCCAGACCCTGAGTCTGGCTGCAAAGAGTTCAGAATCTCTGGAGTGCCAGGCAAGCCTGGGTGAGTCCCAGACCTACAGTGCTGGGGCCTTGCTGCTGCCCGGGTGGGCCCACAACCTCTAGGACCTGCCGTGCTGGCTGCTCCACTGAACACTGGAGTTGTGCCCTGCACTCTGATGGGCACAGCCCAAGCTCTCCAAGGCCCTGCAGCTACACTGGCCAGTCCCTGATGAGCAGCTCTGGGGACTTGGGCTGGGCTGGGCTCAGTACCTCTGTGTCCTGTGAGGCTGGCTGGGCGTTCCCCTGGTGGGTTGCACTGAGTCACAGGACCGGGTAGAGCTGGATCCTGTGCACAGCTAGTGAGGGCACACTTCCCTAGTAACAATTTTAAATGGAAACAGGCATTAAAACATAGGCACAGTCCCAGTCCCAAGAGAACTGCCTCCCATCATGATTTCTTTCCAGGACATCTTACAGGCCAGCCATTATTCTCAGTGATAGTCTCTTTCTACACCAAAACCTGATCTGATCATCCCTCCTCAAATAGCTAAACTGACCTTTAAGACTGTCCCATTAGAGGGAACAGTTACATGTGGCTATCAAAACAGCAATTTTGGCCATCAGCTGTGATTATCCAATAATTATGGCTATCAAAGCAACAATGAGTATCCTGTATAGCTGTATATTCCAGTCAGATAAAGCATCAGTCTAGGGCACATCTTAAAACTATCTTTGCTTTCACATGTGCAAAAAATTTTATGTCTTCTGATTCTTATGACAAGAGATCTCTGTTAATTGATCTAGAAAAATTCCAACTAGTCTGTCTATAGTTTCAAATTTAAAAACTATAAGAAAGTTATAATTCAACTTGGTCAAATATATTTGAGTTACACATCTGAAATTTTCTTTTTTCTTTTTTCATTTTGCAACACTGGGAATTGAACTCATAACCTCGCACCTGCCAGGGCAGGGGGTTAAGCCACTGAGCCAAACTCCCAGTCCTGGTTTTTTTGAGGCAGGGTCACACTATGTAGCCCAAGCCAGCCTCCAACTCACAATGCTCCTCCTACCTCAGCTTCCTGAGTGGTGGGATTAAAGGCATGCACCACCACACCTGGCTTATTTTCTTATTTTAAAGAGAATAAAACCAAACCAAACAAAACAGAATAAAGCAAATCTGAACAATGCAAGAAATACAGGACTTCGAAACAATACAACAGGAAGTAAACGATGGCTACCATAATGTCTCTTGTTTTCTTCAAAATAGCTGTCCATACCTTCACACATAGTAAAATCAAATGATAAAAAACAGATTAAAAACAATCAAATCAAAAGAATGAAAGCATTACAGGACTTTAAAACAAGGTAACAGAAAATGAACAATGGCTGCCAGAATGTCTCTTGTTTTCTTCAAAATAGTTGTTCATACTATCACACATAATAAAATCAAATATAACAAAGCAAAATAAAACCAATCAAAACAAAAGAGTGAAAGCATTACAGGACTTCAAAACAAGATAACAGGAAATCAACAATAGCTACCATAATGTTTCTTACTTTCTTCAAAATAGCTGCCCATACCATCAGACACAGTAAAACCTAACAAAACAAAACAAAATAAAATCAAACCTAACAAAATTATGAAAACAATATAAGAGTTCAAAGCAAGATAGTAGGAAATTAACAGTGGTTACCACTTTCCCTTTTTAGGCATTTCTTCCCCTATCACTTTCATAATATCAATTGTGCTTTTTGGGTCCCACTAATTCCTTCAGGTTTTTATGCTAGGGAGATAACTCAGTTCACCTGTATGAGTCCAAATCATTTCACCTATGAGCATGATCTCAAGTTGTATTCATTTACCTACAAGAGCCTGAAGATTGTCCTATTTTATAGCTGAGTAGCTTTCCATTATATGAAAATACCATATCTTTCTTATCCATTCTGCAGTCGATGGGCAAATTACCCTTGCTTTTTTCTGGTCTCCTGTTGTGTGGAACAATTGTTTTTTTCTCCTTTGATTTCCAGTCTATGAATTTCCTTTTGAGTTAAATGTGTTTCTTGCATACAGTATATTGATGGACCTTGTTTCTTGATCCACTCTCCCTGTTTTCCTTTTTTTCTTTCTTTCTTTCTTTCTTTCTTTCTTTCTTTCTTTTTTGTGAACTGAGGGCATCTACATTAATGGTTACAACAGGCATGCATTGTTTCATCTCTGCCATGTTATCCTTCTTCTGTTGGCCCTCCACTTTTCCCCTTCATTCAGTTGCCTGTCATGTTTGGTGGTCCTCCTCTGCTGCTGTTCCTGGAACCATGGTCATCTTATCCCTCTTTAGAATATCCTTCAATACTGTCTTTAGGGTTGGTTTGGTGGTTAAAAATTCCTTCAGTTGTTCTTTATCATGGAAGTATCTTGTTTTTTCCATCAATTTTGAAAGATAGCTTTGCAGTATACATCAATCTGGGTTGGAAGTTGTTTTCTTTTAGGGTTTGAAACACTTCATTCCAAACTCTTCTTGACTTGATGGTTTGTGTTGGCAAGTCTGCCATGATTCTGATGGATTTTTATTTATAGGTGATCTGTTTCTTTTCTTGCAGATTTTAACTTTCTGTTCTTGTGCTGAATTTCTGAGATCTTGACTATTCTATGTCTGGGTGTAGATTTATTTTGATTATGACTAGTTGGAGTTCTATATGCCTCACTTATCTGCATGCCAGACCCTTTTCCCATGTTTGGGAAGTATTCTGCTGTTACTTCTGTAAATAGTCTTTGTAATTCATTTTTGTTGACTCCCCTCCCTTTTTGCTGATACCTATCAGTCTTAAATTATTTTTCTTTGCATCGTCTTGCAGTCATTGAATTATTTCCTGATTCCTTGTTGTTTTTAAGAGATCTTTCTTTTCACGATCACTAGCTGTGATCCTATTTTCAAGGTCTGAAAGTCTTATCTTCAGTTTCTTTCAAGACTAATTAATACATGAAGTTTATATCATGAATAGCATCATTGCTGTGGTTTTATCTGATCATGTGGATCAGAAATTTTTATAACTGGTTTGTGGGAGGAGTTTGGGAAAGTTTGGAAAAATGGACTAGAGAAAGCCTCAAATCCTATAAGAGCAGTTTGATAAATTCTAGTCTGGGCTCAGCATTAAGAATGCTGATAGGAATATAGATGGTAAAGACTGTGCTCACATTTCAGATGGGAAGAACTCTATTGAGAATTGGACTAGAGTCCACTCATGTTACATTGTGACAAAGTCTTTGTGGGTGGCTGGGTTTGTAGGTTTACAAACTATATAGTTATCTGAGGTAGGAAATTTCAGAGGAACGCAACATTCAAATTGTGGCATATGTATTGCTGGCTGCTTCTAGCTAGATTGACAATAAAAATCAGGAGCAAAAAGTAAAACCAAAAGGTTTGAAAAGCTTACAGCTTGACCAGAAAAGAAGCATGTGAAAAGATAAGGTCAAAGGAGGTATAATTGCTGAAAGAATTATTGCCATCAAAAAGAAGCCAAGTAATTTGTCTTGGGACAGTAGGAAAGATGTCTGGAGGGGCATCTCAGGAACCAAAAAGATACCAGTTGCCACTAGTTCAAGGATGCAATGGTACAAACTTTTCATTTGAGAAGGAAATCTCTGGTTCCCCTACTTGGAAAATGGCTCCCTATGGGATTTGTTCTCCAGGATTCATTTAACTATTCTCAACCATCTGGGCACTCAGATCTCCCTGACACTGTGGTCCAAGTGGGCCCAACTACTGCTTGAGTCAGTGGAAGTCCTTGGTATCATCCATATTATGCTAATTTTACAGGCATGCAAAATGCAAGACTTATGGAGTAATGAAATCTTCCAGAAAGATTTCAAAGAAAGGCCATGGAGGTCAAGCAATGTGTGACAGAACTGGAATACTTGCAGGCAGTACCTGAGAGGGTGATGCATGTAGCTGTGAGAGTAGACTGAAGCTGTGAGCTAAAGCTAAAATGGAGACTCCCTCTAGATATCAAGTTGACAAGGGGTGAACTTGAGACAGTTAATCTTGATTGTCAATTTGATTGGATTAAAATATGCTAAGGGAGGTGATTGGATAATGAAGGTACTAGTCTAATTGGTGGATTAACCCATGGATGAGTTCATTAGATGAATGGGCTGTTAGGAGGTAGGGCCTACCTGCAGGAAGTGGGCCACTGTGGGTATGCCTTGCAGGATGCCCCCAGCCTCTCTCTAGCGCTTTTCCTTTCATTTTGCTTCCTGACTATCATAAGATGAGCAACTTTCCACTTCCACCTTTCTGCCTTGATGTTTTTTGCATTAGAGAGAGCTTAACAAGGGATGAAATCTCTGAAACAGTGAGCTAATACCACTTCCTCTTTTAAGTTGTTTATCTCAAGTATTCATCACAGCAATGAAAAGCTAACATAGGCCACTTTACTTCCTTAAATTAATAAAGTTTTACAGCAGCTTTAAATTCACACAAAAGAATTTGTGAGGAAAACACATACCTCTGTTTCTACATATTTCCTCCTCACCAACTTGACATCCTGCATCATAGCATTATTCATTACAATAGGTGGAACCTCCACTGACATATCATTATCACCCACAATGTGTAGTTTACAATAGCACTCATTCTCAATGTTGCCTGTTCTATGGTTTGATAAATTTGCAGTGACAGGTATAACCATTGAAGCATCATACAGAACAGTTTCACTGCCCTAAATCCTCTGTTCTCTGCCTACTCATCCCTTCATCTTTCTTAACCTCAAGAACTCAGTGATCTGTCTCCATCAGTTTGCATTGTCCAGAATATCATAAAGTTGGAGTCATACAGTGCATAGGTTTTTTAGACAGGCTTTCACCTAATAGTATACATTTAAGATCTCTCCTATACCTTCTCAAGGCTTCATAGCTCATTTTTTTTCAAATCTATTTTATTTTAAAGAGAAAAAAATTTCCAAACACGACAATTGGGGGCAACAATGGTACATACATTGTACATTGCCATCTGCAAGTCAGTCACCCATAACACAAGACATCTGCATTCAATTGTCTGAACAATACCAGCACAAATCTTTCTCTTCAGTGAACTCAAAGAAATCCAGTACACAGCTTATTTTTTTATCACTGAAAAATATTTCATTTTCTGGATGGACTAAAGTTTATTTACCAACTGAATGGCATCTTGGTTGCTTCCAAGTTTTGGTAGGTATAAATAAACCATTATAAATATTTGTGAAAAAGTGTCTGTGTAGATCTATGTTTTCAATTCATGTAGGTAAAACTAAGAAATGTTATTGTTGGATCATATAGTAAGAGTATGTTTAATTTTGTAAGAAACTACCAAACTATCTTCCAAAGAAACCACCATTTTGTATTCCAGCAATGGACGTGTGTTCCAGCAGCTTCACTTCTTCACTACCATTTGTGTTGTAATTACTTGGGGTTTTTGCCAATCTGCTAGGTGTGTAGTATTATCTCACTGATGTTTTCATTTGAAATTCTCTACAGACACATGATGTTGAAGTTCAATGCTTACCTTTCATCATCATATATTCTTCAATGAGATGTCTGCTCAAATTTTTAGTCAATGTTTTAACTAGTTTCATATCTTTTTTGTTAAGTTTTAAGAATCCTTTCCTTATTTTGCACATTCTCAGGTGTACCTTGCAAATATTTTCTCCCTGCTTAGGGCTTGTCTACTTTTGCTTTTGACAGTATCTTTTGCAAACAGAAGTTTTAATTTTAAGGACATCCAATTTAACTTTTTTTAAAAAATGCGTTGTACATTTGGCTTTGAATCTCAAAGCTCACTACTATACCCAACATCATCTAACATTTCTCCTATGTTATCTGTTCTAGTTCTATAGTTTCATGTTTCAATTTGAGGGTTACATTTCATTTTGAGTTTTCATGAAAGATACATGAACTGTGTCTAGGTTCAATTTTTGCACATTGTACATTTTGTTGAAAAGAATATCTTCTCCATTATTTTGCCTTTGCTAATTGACCAAAGATTAGTTGACAGTGTTTCTGTGGTTTTGTTTCCTGCCTTTTAAATATATTATGCTGATCTATTTTGTTTTTTCTTTTGGAATACTGCACTGTCTTGAGTACTGTTACTGGATAGTAATTATTAAAGTTGAATAGTGTTAGTCCCTATACTCTGTTCTTCTCTTTCAATATTTAGAAGGCTACTCTGGGTCTTTTATCTCTTAATATACATATTAGAATAAGTTTATCAGTATCACAAAAAAATTCACTGGGATTTTTTATTGGGATTGTATTGAATGTATGGATAGAATTGGAAGACCTGACATCTAACCAATATTGTCTTTCATAGCTCCATCTAATTAGTTCTTCTTTGAGATCCTTCTTCAATGTTTTTAAAATTTTCTCAAAACATAAATCAGTACGTCTTGCTTTTGTTAGGTTTATATTTATCTCACTTTTTGAATGTGCTAATTTAAATGGTAGTGTGTTCTAAATTTCAAAATCCATCTGTTAATTGCTAATATATAGGAAAGTGATTGACTTTTGTATTTTTACCCTGTATCCTACAACCTTGTTATATCTCTTATCAGTTTCAATTTTTTTGGTTGATATTTTTGGATTTTCTACATATAAAAAATTTCATCTGCACCCAAGAGTTTTACATCTTCCCTCGGAATCTACATACATTTTTTATTTCCTTTTCTTGGACGAGGTAAAGGAAGCTAATCTGTTAGCAGCTGCAGGCAAAATTGACAAAAATGTGATTTATGTTGAAACCTTGACTTAAATTTGATCTCAGCCTACTACAACAACTACCATTCCCCTACTGACTTATCAACTTTCCAGATTGTTGACCCCATCAATCCAAAGCTATAATTACTTTTCATAATGATCTGGTCTCCTGTCCACAGCTTCCTTGTTTCTTCACATAATCCAGGCCCTCTCATCTATAGCAAATATACGTTCGATGTGAACAACTTGTGAACAACTTATGCATTCTCTTCCCAAGGTTTATAAAAATGTCTTAACTCTAAATCCAATGGAGAGTTTTCCAACTACTACCTACTCTTGCTTCTGGTAGTTTTGTGGGTTTTTCTTTTTTTTTCTCTCTCTCTCCTTTTTGTACCGGGGATCTAACTCACTACTTTGTGCCTGCCAGGCAGGCGCTTATGCCACTGAGCTAAATCCCCAGCTCTATTTTTTGAGACAAAATCTCACTATGCAGTTCAGGCTGACCTTAAACTCACTTTGTAACCCAGGTTGGTCTCAAACTCTCAATGATCCTCCTGCTTCAACCCCTGGAGTGCTAGGATTGTAGGCCTGCGCCACCACTCCTGGCTCTCTTCTAGTAGTTTGTGAAAACTCCTCTCAAGACTCAATTCTTTTTCTGGAATGGCTCAGTCAACACTTTTATTTTAGAGACTCCCCTGGCCTCAAGAGTGGTGGTTTAGCAGTATCTAGGACCAAATACAGTTCAAAAACATCCAGGATAACTTCATTGCTTGCTAAATTTCAGCCAATAGCAATTTGGATCCAAGTATTACCTCCAGTACCATTAATCCCAACTGGAACAATTTATGGCAACATTTCAGATTATGATTTAGCTTGAAACACATCATGTATCAATTCAGTGTGTTCTGATTATGGATACCTGCTGTATAATAAATTTCGAGGAGATCCGACGTGGCTGGCTAAGAAGGTGTGTGTGCTAGAGATACCCAGGGAAGAGTCACAGAAAAATACAGGTACTCTGAACCGAAGGAGATGATCACACCTAGAAAGGGAAAGTCAACCTCAAAGACGATCCATCTAGGTCAAATATTTGAGTTATTAAAAAGGAGGGACAGCAAGGCTGCAGACCCCCCCACACACACACGCACACCTTGAAAAGTCGTGACAGCTTGAGGGCAGGGGCCGGTGCTGCAGCCGCCAGACGTCTGGAACAGGCCTTTTTTCGCCATTGCACACCATCCTGGGAGTAAACCGCGCTTGGGGCCTCAGGAAAGCCGCCGGAGGTAGCGGGTGAAAAAAGGGAAGCAGGTGGTCCCTCTCCCCACCATTCGGACGGAGCGCTGGGTCCTGGCAGCATCCTGT
>RJWM01010298.1:0-63948 GCA_004363535.1 Dasyprocta punctata
TGTCCCACAGCTTGCCCTTTCCGCCTGCCCCAGTAACCTGTCCACAGTGTCAGGCTGGGCCACCCTACTCATTGTCTCAGATTGCATCCAGGAGGCAAGTGTTTGTGTTCAGCTTCTGAAGAAGAAACTGATTTGGCAAGAGCAGGGGATATCTATTATCAACTTTAAAGGTTAATTTGTTGATTTACTACATTAAAAATTTGCTGTAGGAAATTTGGAGCTAAAGGTACAAGGGAAGTAAGTTACCCACCACCCAGAAGAAACCATTGTTAACACTTTGGTATATAGCTTTCCAATTTTCATATAATAACACATTTATTTCCCATCACCACCTCCCCACCTTACCACAGGGCTTTGGATGTGGCAAACAAAAGAAACACTACTAAAAGCTTGTGGGTGGTAGTAGGTACCAGTTCTTTTTCAGCCAAAGGTAATCTTGGCAGAGGAAAAAAAGATGACTTGTCATTGAGCCTGGAAGGAAAAATTTAGGAACTCTTGACTTTCTTGGGGTATGTCATGGTTACTTTTCACTCGCTGAGACAAAATATCTGACACCCAAAATTAGGGAGGAAAGGTTTATTTATCTTACGGTTTTGGGAGGTTTCAGTCCACAATCAGCTAGCTCCAAGGCAGGGTGGCATGACACTGGGGCAACACTTCAAGGCAGCAGCCGAGCAAAAGCAGCCAGAGTAAAAAGAGGGGCAAGAGCAAGCCTCTTTTTCTCCCTTATATTATACACAGGCCACCCTCTCCCTCCAGGTTGGGTGTAGCTTCACAAAATCCTTGCCTTCCTTTGCAAAGGATGAGGATATTTACAAAGAATCCTGGCTCCCGGCTGAATCTCTCAGTTAAACTTCTGACCTCAAATTGACACAATGAACAGATAACTGCTTGTGCTCTACACCCCAGGATGGAGAGCTGCTGAGTTACCTAATTAAGCTTCTAGACTTCTCAAGTTGTCACAATGTATAAACCATAACAGGGTGGTAATCATGATGTCTTATACATTGGACTCCAATCCAGAAAGGCAAATCAAAATACCCTTTTAATTTTTTTAAGAGATAAGATTATTGCCTCTACTCCATAGATCTAGTGAGTTGGAATCTTAGCTTGAGAACTAAATTTGTTTCGTGCATTCACTGAACTCCCTCTTCATCAAGTTTTTTGAATGATACGTCTTAATAAGTTTTATCTTTCTAATTTTACATTTTTAAATTATTTATAGTCCTACATCTTTTACATTGCTACTGTCGTGACTTGAATGGGTTACTGTGAACATTAATCATTTGATTTCATCACAAGAGTCATTCCTATGATTTAAGAGGTTGGTCAAATTGTTCTTAAATTCACACAATAACTATTGACTTTTGCCTCTTGTACCCTGTCATCTCTGAGCCATTTCTCACAGCACTTTCAGACTTCTGTCAAGCCATGTTTTTCTTAGGACCACAGTAGAGGATCTTTCCAGCAGTGTTGAACCAGAGTCCCTAACCACTGTTTTGATTTCACTTGGACTCTCAAGCATAACAGACCAGTTGCATGTATCGGGCAGTACTTTTATTAAATGAGTAATTCCTTTTTAAAGAAATATTTAGATGTAACATGTACAAAAAGTATACAAGCATGTACAGGTTATTAGCAATAATAAATACATGTAGCCACCATCTAAGTCAAGAAGTCAAACATTTCAGCTGGTATGGTAATGACACATGCCTGTAATCTCAGCTCTTGGGAGACTGGCAGGAGGATTGCCACAAGTGTGAGCCCAGCATGCACTATGTGTGAGACCCTGCTGGGAAAAAAAAAAAAGAAACATTGCAAAATTGTAGAACACAATCTTATCCCATTCCTTACATGATTTTTTTTTAATTTTTTATTTTAAAGATAGTAAAATACAACAACATAACAGAATAAAGTCAATCAAAACGAAGCAGTAGGACTGGTACAGAACTTTGAAGATCGATAATGTGAGTACAATAGCTACTATAACATACCTTGCTATCTTCAGATTAGCTGACCATTCCAACAGGTGTAGTAGAATTGAACCAAAAACAAAACTAAACAAAATCAGTAAAAACAGAATATAAAATAAAGGAAAAAAAAGAGGAAAATAATAACGATCAGCGTAAAGCAAAAGCAAAATGGTGAGAACCATATTGGTCCTCGAAGACAAGACAGAAGAGAGTCCCCCATATCTGCAACATTGCCTACTGTCATCATGCAAAGAGACATTCAAGGTGCCGATCAGAGGCCTGCAAAATCTACGAAAAAACACTAGCATTTAGTTGCTTTATGTACCTTAATTGCCATCAATTTAGCCAGACCTCAGAGCCAGCAGCTTGCTTACGGGGGAGGGGGGTGGGGGGGGGAATATGGATGATGTCCTTTATTCCAAGCCCGCACGCCAGTGCCGCACGGGCCCAGCAAGTTGGGGCCAGTTGGGCCCATTCTGGTTCTCCTCTGGGGTCGCGCAGCGCCCAGCCCGGGAAGGCGGGTCAGTTTACATGATTATTTTTACATACATAATGATTATCCTGACTTAGAATTATTTCTTCAATGCCATTTCAAGCAGCTTGTTTCAAAACTCACAGGGAAAGAAAAAATGCCTATGCTGTCGCTTGGTAAGGTGCTAGCAAAGGTCTGTTTCTCCATAGTTATTAGACCTCATGATTGGTTTTTGGTTTGTTTGTTTTGGTACCAGGGATTGAACTCACAACCTTGCATTTGCCAGGCAGGTGTTTATGCTACTGAGCTAAATACCCAGCCCTTATGATTGGTTAAAGTCTTCTGAGGCTGTCTTTGCTCTGTGAGAATCTAATCCAGATTCCTGATGCTGAATCTAATTAATTATACTCTAAGACTACAAGGATACTGTTCTGTAAAGATTTTTCCTCAGATACTCTAAAGTGGATATTCCTTTTCATTTATGCCAGGTTGTGATTCTCTCTAGTGGTCAGTATGATGTTGATGAGTATCATATAAGTTTAGTAGTAGTGAAAATGACTCAGCACTAAATTGTCTCAAATATTGTGGAATGGACTAGTATATCTGACTCAGTACTAAATCTTTTACAACTAACAGAAGACTAAAGTTACTGGAGAGCTGTTTGGTTGTGTCTTAGTTTTCACTGAAATATAAGAGGATGATTTCCATATCTGCTGAAAGTGTTGTGATGCTCTTGGCTTATCTAAGAATAGTGCTTTGTAAGGTTGGGATATGCTTTGCTATGAATACCTCTCTCTCCCCCTTGAGTCAATTTGCTTTAGTTTTGCTTGTGTTTATATAAGAATACTTTGTGGGCCGGGTGTGGTGTCGCACGCCTTTAATCCCAGCACTCAGGAGGCTGAGGTAGGTGGAGCGTTGTGAGTTTGAGGCCACCTTGGGCTACAACATGAGCAAGGCCAGTCTGAACTACATAGTGCGAGCCTGCCTAAAAAAAATAGGGCTGGAGTTTGGCTCAGTGGCTTAAGAACCTGCCTGACAGGCGTGAGGTTTTGAGTTCGATCCCCGGTACTGACAAAAAAAAAAAAAAAAAAAAAGAATACTTTGTGGAAGCCATAGTAGAGACTTGGTTCTTCACAGTGAACTCAGATGTGGTCTCTACAAGATGGTCAATGAGTTTCTGATAAGGAGAGGCAGAAGATAAGGAATGATAGCGGTTTGCTTTTTGATGTATTAGGTGGCTTTAGCAAAGTTGTCCAGGCTGTCAGTATGGCCTGACTTTTCAGTGCCAGCCAGCAGCAACAGCAACTTTATTTTGTGTTATTTTATTTATTTATTTATTTGAGACAAGGTTTTGCTATGTAGTCCAGGCTGACTTTGAACTTACTATGTAGCTCAGGCCACAGCAGCATTTAAAATGAGTTAGTGACAGTGAGTACCTCTAATTGGAGGTACAGAATCACAGCATCCAATCGTCTAGTTCCCTTCATAGCCTTCCTTGAGGGAGATGACAGCTTATTCAGAATGAAGCCTGTCAGTGTGGGTGCTGTTTCCGCTAAGCAGGCCACTGTAGCCTTTATAGTCTTTGATAGCCATGAATGCCTTAGACCAAGTTCATTTGGAAAACCAAGCAAATTTATGTATGAGCAAGTTCTTGAGACTCTGCTAGAAAGAAGTCAAGCTTGGACTGGAGGTAGGATAAGAGATAAATTTTTTCTATAAACCTATGTCCTTGACCTGGTGGCCTATCCCGATCACAGGCACCTACTTGTATCCTGTTTCTGTCTCTGGGCAGATAGCCTAGTACCTTTGACTTTTCTTAATCCATCTGATTACCAAATTGTGATAATAGCTATCATTTTTGAAACTGTTGGGAGCTTTAATATACATTGTCTCATAATTGTAGTGATGTTACAAAGTAGGTCTTGTTTTCATCATTTTACACAAGAAACAGTTGGTGCACAAAGACGGTAAGTAATTGTCAGGGTTCCTTAGCTAGTAAATGGTCGAGCTATGTTTAAACATAGGTCTGTTTCATGTCAGAGCCCAAACCACATTTCTGATTTGTCTCTAGCAGATTAGTTTAGGCTAAGAAAGTTCAAGCACTGGGCCACCACTGCTCACTGCCTCTGCCTCACATTAATTTGGTGATGCTGTGTGTGATAAACACTTTGCATCTTGGTGTTTACCTACTGGTCACTTGGAGACTTGGGATTGACAAGGAGAGAGTCTTACTCATCCAGGTCAGAGAGCTTGTAAGACGTACAGCTATTCATACTAGTTTTAAAATCTTTTTCATGGAGAAAGATACCAGCTAATAACTTCAGTGAAGAGACTTCCAAGTCTAGATGAATCTACATAATGCGTATAGGACACCCTTGAGAATATAACTGGGGAAACACATCCTGAAATTTTTAGATTCTCTTTTTTTTTTTTTTCGCGGCATTGGGGATTGAACTCACAACCTCGTGCCTGTCAGACAGGTGCATAAGTCACTGAGTCAAACTCCCAGCCCTGGTTTTTTGAGGCAGGGTCACACTGTGTAGCTCAGGCCAGCCTTGCGCTCGCATTGTAGCCCAAGCCGGCCTTGAACTCACAACGCTTCTCCTACCTCAGCCTTAGATTCTCATTTTGGCAGAAAATCCGTGTGTCACATGCAAATGGAATAATGAGAATAAGATCAGACACTACACAGTGTCCCAGTATTTATTTCTGGTAATTTAAGTTTTCAGTATTATCTCTATACTTTCTTTACATGAAACAGCACCATTTGGTAAAGGTTGAGTTCCAGACAGGCATCTCACTGAGGAAGCAAACATTTTCAAGAATGCCAGATAAGACTCATTCTATTGGAACTATAAGCATAGTGTCTTCTCTGTGGTGATAGTTTCTGTATATCTCTAAAATGCAATCCGTGCTCGGACCCCCACTTTATCTGCAGTGTGGATTTGCACCTGAAGGAAGCTGTCTGAACCTTCCTATCAACAGGTCAACAATGTTCCCTCTCTCCAGAACTCCCACTCAGAGGTGTGGCCAAGACATTCCTGTGTTTGCTGATTAGCAGAGTCAGGGATATCAAAGGATTTGAAAGCAGGCTAGAGAGCTTTTGATGCTTTTATGCTGTGTCACAAACAAAATGATGTGGAATTGTGTAAGAGGAAGAATATATGTTTCATCATTTTCTGCTACATCTCCTAAATCCTAGGTCTAATCCTACTCCAAGTTATCACTTCATTTGCTATACATGTACGCCGCCAATGTGGTGTTACTGTTCCACCGCTGGATTCATAGCCTCCTTTTCCCTTTCTGTGCATGTCCACATTTCAGCAAACACTTCCTGTGTATGGAACACTTCACAAAGCTAGGTGGAAAGAAGATAAAATTTGATCCTTGCCTCTGAGCACTTCAGACAGCCCTGCATAGGGAGCCAGATATAATCCGTTTTCCTTAGTTTTATTTCCTTGAGGTTTGGACACCAAAACACATCACCACCTACCCCCATAATTTCATTCCTGTTTACTTAGGGTGGTGTCTTGGTTACTTTACTCTCATTTACTTAGGGTGGTGTCTTGGTTACTTTACTCTCATTACTGAGACAAAATACCTGACACCCAAATTTAAGGAAGAAAAGGTTTATTTATTTTTTATTTTTCAGTACCAGGGATTGAACTCATGACCTTGTGCATGCCATACAGGCTATTGTGTGGCTTAGCTAAATCCCCAGCCCAGGAAAGGTTTACTTAGCTCACAGTTTGTGAAGGTTTCAGTTCATAATCGGCTGCCTCCAAGGTAGGGTAGCCCACGGCAGAGGAGCAAGTTTGTGGCAGCCAGAAAACAGCAAAAGCAACAAGAGCAAAAAGGGAGAAGCACGAGAGAAGACTGTTCCTTGTATGTAGGCTACCCACCCTAGGGTGAGGGTCGTACCCACATAATCCCAGCATTGGGCCATGAATCAATCACAAACTCTAGAAGCCCACCTCTATGACTGCATGAGGCTTTGGGGTGACATCTAGACACAAACCATAATAGGTGGAGTTCTGTTTATGCATTTGGAGACTTTATTGAATAACAGCTAATGAGAATTTGTCTATCTCCTTTCACAAAAGAAAAAGACTTTCTTCTCTGTTGACTTTCAGAGAAGAAAGAACTCTTGTAAGAATGGGTTCCAAACAGTCTCAAGAAGCACATCCCTCATTGTACTGTAAATAGGCTCTATCACCTAGCCAGGTCTTAGGCTAGAAAAATGGAGTTCCATGATCTTAGGGCCAATCTTACTTTAACCTGCTCTCCCAGACAAAACCTGAGGTATTGACTTCACAGTAGGGCCCTGGCCAGTAACCTGCAGCTCAGTCAATGACATTAAAATCTTTAGCGGATGAGGAAAGGCATTTATCTTCATTAATAGCAATCAGAAGGGTTTGTACTATGCCTGAATTATTAGGGGATGGCAGAGGAAAGACAATCCCATTTCTAAAGAACCCACAGTTGTAAAGTAAATCAGCTCTATGAAGAGCCTCAAAGTTGCTTTGTGACTACCATGCATGGAAACACTGAGCTTTACTCTAGTTTCCTTTCAAACCCATCAACTGCAGTCCCTGATTATCTCTCTGTCATGTACTACAGCTGATGGTTGCTCATCTCTGAGGGGTTTGAGCCCATCTTTTGGTTGATTGTTAGACGTCTGAGCTGGATAGCGGGCAGGGCCTTCCATCAGACCCTTGTCAGGAAAACCAGCTCTTTCTTTAGGCTCCCTTTCTCAAAGGGATTTCACCTCTGAAACTGTGTCCATTATAATGCCAGCTTGTGTCTCCTGAGAAAGTTAAAACAATGAAATTAAGCTGGGGTATTCTACAGACCTTGTACTTGGGATCCCACTCAATGCAGACAAACATTTTGGGTCCTGGCAGACCTGTGTGTACAGATCTGGTCGCATCTGGAAGAAGGGTGGATCAGCAGCCCTCTGCAGACTCCACAGTGGTTCTAGTTTCAACAATTATGACCCATTATGCCCCCCAAACCTTGAACATTTTATTATCTTGGCATCCAAGCTGTGTCTTCCATACAGCCTCTCACACCGGAATCAGTACAAATCTATTTTGTCAGACCATATCTTGAGTTTTGGCTTTAAAAATGTCACTGTGGATTAGCTACAGGGAAAACTCCAGTCATGACTTTTGAGGGCTAAGGCTGGTCCTAGGGGCTCAATGCAGTGGGAAAAGGGGCCCAAGATGCTGTTTGGCACACGGATATGGAGAACTTTGGAAGCAGAGCCAGAACCTCTGAGGACTGAGGCCCAGGAAAGTCTGGCACAAGGAACAGCTGGGTATTTAACCAGGAACACTCACTCTGTATTTTGCAGCCTTGGCAGTAGGTCAGAGCAACGGGCAGTTTCAAGGAGGGTCCACATCTTTCATATTGTCTCCACCCCAACTTCACTCATTGTCCCAAACATCTGCTTCAAATTTGAGCCCTTGCCTTCTTGCTTGATTCTGTCCCAAACCACGGGTGGCAAGGGTAAGGGCAGGTCTGCACATGTCAGGTGGGGAAGAAGAGAGGGAAGTTTGGTTTCAGGTGCTGCAGAAGAGCAAGGGTCTGACCTATTAATGTTTCATATATATCATACATATATGATATAGATGAAACAAATATCTATATATATGATATATATGATATGTATATATCACCAAAATCTAGCCATTAAGTTGTTTCACTTCTTGTGTAAAGAAAATGACCTGAAAGAAAAAAATTGGGACCAGATGGGGAAGTCTCTGGGCCATCCAGGAACTGCTTTTCAAAGGCTGCTCAGAGTCAGTCCAGAGACAGCTGAAGCGATTAGTGCCCACAGCAAGCAGCTGAGGTACTAATGAGGTGTTAAACACCTCTCTTTCGAGCTATCCGCTGCACCTAAACTGAAGCAGAAGATGAGTCTGAGCAGGGAAACCAACCCTCAGTGAGATGGCCATGAGGCAGCGGCAAGAAGGGCCGCAGTCAGTCCCAGCACCCTCACCAGTCAGGACAAAGGATGGAGAAGTTTCTCCCACACTTGCTGTGAATCTCAGTCCACTTTAAGTAACCAAAAATACTAAGGGAAAATATTTGAGAGCCTAAAAACATAATCTCAGAACCCTTATAATATTGATAGCTGATTTCTAATATGTGCTTATTGAACCAGGCCCTGTTCTAAGCACTTGGCCTATGTTAAATCATTTCATTTTCACATCAATCTATAAATCCAGTCAGCATTCCCATTTTACAGATGAGACTGAAGCACAGTGAAGTAATATATCCAAGGTTACACGTCCAGTGACCCCCAAGGAGGAGGTTTGGGGTCAGGACTGTCAAGTCCTGGCAAGAGAGCTGCTGGTACTCTCCTCATTCTCCAAATTCTATGGGCTCCTGGTTTCCAGGACCCCAGGGAGCCAGATCAACCAGTCCAGCCACTCTGTGCCTTCTGGGTTGCTGCTGTCCGGTCAGGGCAGAGCTTGGGCTTTGCACTCTCCACTCTAGGATGGGGGGGTCTCTCCATCTCTCAGCTCTAACAAGCTGGAGAGGTGCCTTCGGTTGTTGCCCAGCTCAAGGTCCCTGATGGGGAATGGAAGAGGAGCTGAAGAGCAAGAGCTGGCCAAGCCCGTGGCCTGCCAGGATTCCTACTTCAAAGCTGAGGGGTGGGAGCCAAGTCCATCGCTTGGCTGGAAATCTGGGAGCCTCCGTGACATAGCAGCTTACCCTGGCAGACCTTTGTCTTGCCGAGAAGAAACTGTATGGATAGTGACAGGCCACAGGCTGCTTCCAGCTGTTGCTTCTAGGGCTGCTCCAGAATCTTCATTATGTGGGGCAGCCCAATTCCACTAGAGAACAGATGTGCTGTGATAGGTTCTAGAAGGGATGCGCTATGAGAGGTATCTGCCTGAGTGGCCAGACACTTTAGGACAGCAGCTCTGCAAGCATGGCCAAATGTCAGTGAGTCTGGTCTAAGCTTATGTCAGCCTTGGTTACTTTGCTCTTATTATGTCATCTCTGCACATCACAGCCTTTCCTGCCTCCTTCACCTGCAAACCCAGCTGTGTCAGAGGATGTGAGGATTAAAGATGAGAATTTGTGAGACATGCTAACAGTGTGTCTAACATATTAAACTTTTTTCCCCCAGTGGTAAGGATTGAAACCAGGACGTCATGCATACTAGGCAAGTGCTATAGCACTGAGCTACATTTTCAGCCCTCATTTTTATTACTATTAAGAATGGTAAACCAATATCCACAGTTGTCTTAGGCTATGTTATAGATATGCATTTGGAAGATCAGGGTTAAATCCTGAATTTACTTCTTGGTCAGTTGTATAAGTTTACATAACTTACTTAGCCTCTCTTAAATGAAAAGTAATTAATTCTAATGCGGACAACAATGAGAATGTTGTCCTTGCAGTACCTTGCAGTGGGAATGTAAAGCTCAGATGAGTGGGGAATGTGACATCCCATAAATGCTGGTATGGCCTCTCGCTTCCACTGGTTCACCTTGGGCTCTGGCCCTGGGTCACCATGGGTATAGGTAAACCCCTTGCTTTTTCTTTCAGCAAATATAAACCTGGAATTTTTTTTCTTTTTTTTTCTTTGAAACTGAGGATCGAACTCACAACCTCACGCTTGTCAAGCAGGCACTTATGCCACTGAGCTATTTCCCCAGCCCCCTAAACTTGGAATTTTTTTCAGAAAAAAACTTTGGTTTAAAAATGAAGCGGGGGTGGGGATCACCCCAAACAAGGATGTGCAGATGAAGTGGAGCACTTGGGCTTATAGGAAACAGATGCCTCCTACTAGTAAGTCCAACCTCAGAGGCCAAACTCACTGTCAGCCATGACCATAGTCACCATTTCTTGTCCCTCTTCAACATTTTTCTGGTGGTTTGTGGAGATGTCCTACCATGGATTCAGGGTTGAGGAGCACCGATGAAAAGGAGAATCCAAACAAGACTGAGCTTCACTCTTCCTTACACATATTGTGCCTAAAACTCTCAGTTCTTAAAATATTATGCATCCAAGGTTCACAGCAAGTTCAGTGACAGCAAGTCAGTACCCTGAGAAGCCAACAAATCTTACACTTAGAGCTCTTCACTTATACAAGCTCCTTCTGAGGTCATTATTTTTTTAAAGTCGTATGTGTGTTTGTTTCTTCCTTTCTTTTTTATTAGCATGTGTTTGTAGTACATAGTGATCACATCATGGGAGAGTTTGTGCATGTACATAACACGTTTCAATTCTGGTTTTTTTTTTTTCCTCCTCCTTCCATTCCTCCCAGCTCCCTCCAATTCTTATTCCCTTTTCCATTTGCAAAACCTCTATGTCTTATAATATTTGCAACAGTAAGGATTTTAAAACCTATATTGCCAATTGAAGGCAGATGTCTTGTGCTCTGGGTGAATGATTTGAGGATGACAATGAGCAATGTATGTACCATTGTTACCCCCTTGATTGATGTACTTTAAAATTTTGTTGTTTCTCCTCCTCCTCCTCCTTCTTTTCTTTCTTTTTATCTATGAATAAAATGGACTTAAAAAAAACTGTATTGGGTCTCTACCCTGATTCCTACTCTGTCATGCCTTCCTTTATGTCAGTTAGTGGCTGTGGCATTTGGGGATGTGACTAAAGGAATTTGAATTAGGTATATATTCAGTTGGTCAGTTGGGCCTACTGTATTATATTCATGTGGTTATGCTGAGAAAATATTCTGTGGGTTTATATGCCATGTATTTACATTCTGTGCCATACTTTATTGCTAGCCATTCTGATTAGAAATGGCTTCCAGGAATATTTCCATCATGTGTTCTGCTAATTCACCTGACACATTGACAAGTACAGGATCAGCACCTCTCATACCCAGCACCAGAAGTATGAGGATGTGAGAAGAGAAACAAGGATTGAAATGTACAGATCCAGAAGCTAGCTTGTGAAAGTCTTTAAACATCAGGTGGTCAAAACATATTGAGGTTTTCTGTTGCCTCAAGTTTCTATAATTTTGGGAGCCTTCTTTAAGGAAAACAATACATAATTAGGTATGAAGGAGAACATTTATTTGGAATAAGGAAAAACAAGAAATCACAATACTTGAAAAGCTGCCATAAACATCATCACACAGTCTACCAAAATAATCGAGACCAGCATCTGGATCTGGCCATGTCAGCTGCTTATGTGTCTCTGCCCCTTTGCCAGTTTCCCTCTGATGGGATAGGAAAGAGAGGTGTAACAGGGTTAACTTCAGAATGACCATTGGGGTTCCCAGGAATAAAGTTGGAAATCATTAAATATGAATATTATGCCATCTTGTGGCATTGTGTGCAGGGTCCTGTAGGAAGGACAAAAGTCCTGAGGCCAGCAGTTCAGGTAATTTCTTTCTTTTTTTTTTTCTTGGTACTAGGGATTGAACTCACAACCTTGCGCCTGCCAAGCAGGCGCTTAGGCCACTGAGCTAAATCGCCGGCCCTATTTTTTGAGACAGGGTCTCACTATGTAGTTCAGGCTGGCCTTGAACTCACTTTGTCACCCAGGCTGGTTTTGAACTCCCAATGATCCTCCTGCCTCAGCCTCCCGAGTGCTGGGATTAAAGGCGTGTGCTATCACGCCCAGCTAGCTCAGGTGATTTCTGAATTGAGAGTTCAGAACAAAATGCAAAGGGCTATTTGATCAGCTTCCCATGGTGCTGGCCTTTGCTGTGTTCAACTTCAGGAAGTGCTGACTTCCTCAGAGTTAAATGGTTGCTGTGTTGTAACTGATTCCTTAGAAAGTTGGGAGGACTTGGCTTGACCAGAGGTCAGCTCTGCAGGAAGATGGGGTCACACAGCTTAGGAGACACCTCCTAATGTTTACTTGGTATTTCCCACAGTTTTAAATTGTGTTCCCCAGAAGCAGACATGACAGCATAGATTTGTGTGAATATGGTGATTTCTTAGGAATCTTCCCAGGAGTGGGGGAAGGGGACTGGAAAGAGGAAGCCAAGCAAGGACACAATGTGAGGCTAAAGACTTGGAGGGTACAGTAAGTGGCTCTGTCTGCTGAGAGATCTGGAGAGGGAGTAGGTATTTATGCCCCTGCTTCCAGAGTCACTGGCCATGGGTGGGTGGGGGTGTTTGTGCTGTATCTTTCCAGATACTTGTAAGCAGCCAAAGCAGGTTCCAACAGCCTGAGCTGGCCCAGACAAAGAGATGCAGGTACTGCCTGTTGGGAGCAAACCATATGTCCTAAAATAATAGGGGAAATTGAGAACAGGGCAGTTTCTGCTATCCCCAAGCCCTGTTTGTTACTAACTACTCTAGCTACCTGGTCGTCATCAGTGGTATAAGATCACTGCTAGTTACTGCGTGTTGATGATCTCACCAAATTCTCAAAATAGCCCTGTGATCAGCTCCACCTCCAGTCTTAGGTGAAAAGATTGATGCTCAGAGACAGCTGCTGCTACCGGCCACCAAGGTACCCCTCAGGCACAAGATGCTTTCCTAGGTCTCCCCTATTACTCCAGCTCTTAGCACCCCGTTCATTTCCTTCATGAGCAGAGGTTCCCTGTCTAGTTTGCTCACCTCACACTCACTGCATGGCACAGTGTCAGGCAGGTGCATAACAGGTTCTGCTCAACACATGAGACATTCCAGAGCCAAAGGCTTAGGCACCACACATATGCCAAACATACTGTGGTGCGGCTCTCTAAGTGTGGCCCAGTGCTGGAGACTGCACAGTATTTGTGATCCTAGAGTGAAGGCCAGCTGGAGGTGGGGACAGTCCCTGAGCAGAGACTTGTAGAGTGCTGGGGAGGGGGGCCCAAATACCGCCTCACATTCATTCAGGGGAGCCTTGGGGAAATGACCCTCTAAATGATTTCAGACTCCTAGGAATGAATGGCAGCATCCTATTTTTGTATGACTTTCAGTGCGTCCCTCAGGTTCCCCGTAAAAGTTCTGTAGCATTCCCAGCCTGTGTGTGAGTTTTAAATCAACTTGTGATATGGCTAGTCGCCTCTGGAATGTGCCACAAACAGTCCCAAGGGCCTGACTAAGAGAGCTCAGAGGACTGAAAGATCCGTAGAGAAAAATAAGACAACTGAACGTGAAGCTCATATCAATTGGATAAAGTATTTAGACTGTAGACAAGCCAAAGGAAAAGGACGTTTGCCTGTGGAGGCTGCCTGGGGCCCTGTAGGGGCTGATAGTGAAGGCCTGCTCAGCTCTTCTAGAGAGGGGTGGCGGATACCAAATATGTTCCTTCCTGTCCTGCCTGTCTTTACCTGGACCTGTGTCCTTGGGGGAAATAGTGCCCACAGTCTCCAGCTGTGCTGCCTCTCTGTGGTGCCAGAGAGGACTGGGTACTAACCAGGAGAATGAGAGCAATGTCACACTGAATGGGACCTATAGCTGGGGAGGGCTGGGCAGAGTCTGAGCTCTTGCAGGGTGGGGAACTCTAGGCTGGTTGCCACCTGCTATCCCCAACTCAGACTAAATATCCAGCACTGCGGGTAAGTGAGAAATTCTTGGCCTCAGCCGGCCCAGGCCTCTCTGGCTTCAAACAGCCTTCCTTCATAGAACCCAGGCTGCTGCCCACCCTTGGCCTTTTCTTCCTGTTCCTCACCCCAGGGGTTCAGGATGACTGGCAGACTTATCCAAGCATGGAGGGTAGGGGCACTGGCCTTGGGAAACAGCCAGGAAGAGAGAGGGAGGGAGGGAAGCAGAGATCAAGGACAGACATGAGGTTAGAGAATGTCTGAGAGGGAGAGACAGAGTGAGACAGGCAGTGACGTAAAGACAAAGAGAGACAGAGGGAAAGAGAAACAGAAGCAAGGCAGGGAGAGCCGACATACCCTCTAAGAATGCAAGAGAAGGAATGCTTCGCCCTGAGAGGCAGGGTGAGGGTTAGGAGAGGGCAATAGGCAGCTGAGTGGACTGGGCTCTTAGCTGGGCTCCCACGGTGTCCCGGCACAGCCCTGCCCATCAGCTTTCTGCAGTGGAAGGCATGTGTTCTCCAAGGTGGGCCCTCGGCGCTGGAGCAGGGCCTTTAAACAACCCCACATCTGCTTCCCATCTGCATCTTCATTCGGTGGATTTGCATCCCCAGGCTTTCCTGCCAGAGTCACAATCCACTGGAAACAAAACGTGGCTTTTCATTTGTAGCTGCAAACCTATGCAGTCATCCGCAGCTCTCCTGACAAGAGAGACTGCCTGAGGCCTCACAGAGCTCCCGCGGTGCCAGTGTGGAACTGGGGAAGGGAATCAGTGGCAGAGAAAGAGGGGGCGGGGAGAGGAAAAGAAAGTGTGGTTTTTGGGGAAGACAGACACACCGTGGCCCTAATCTGCAGAGGACTTAGAGTCCTTGCTAAAGGGCTTTGAGGGCACCCCAAGTTCACCTGACCTTCCAGGTCCTGCCCCAGAGGCTACATCTGGTGTGCAGGTGACACAGCCACTTTGCCCTTCCTGGATCTGAGACGTGGGTTACCAAAGCAGAACCCGCAGCTGCCAAGACTGGCCACCACAAAGGAAGAAGCACAATGTCCATGACAAAGGACATTTCTGTTAAAAAATTTTTAAAAATTAAAAAAAGCTAATAATCTATAGAAGAGTCTAAGGCCAACCTCATTTTTAAAAAATGGGAACACAAGGCTGAGAAACCTGGGACATCTGTCTCCCTTCTACCATTCTGCATGGTAGTTGCCCCCTCTCCAACCTGTCTCCTTTCTCTGCTCCTTCCCTCCCTGGACCTTTAAACCTTTCATTCTCTTCACCCAGTTCTACTCTTGCCTCTCCTCTCCAATCTGCTTGTTTATTCATTCATTCATTTCATTACTCATTCAGTAACTCATTTACTATCTACTCATTTCTATCAGGCACCATGCTAGCCTCACATTCGTAAAGAGGCAAGTCATACAAGGAGAGGAATTAGAGAACAAGAAATGTCCTAAGTAAATGTGGAACTAAGTGGTTTAGACACTAAATTCCCTGGAGTTTTGGAGAGAGAAGGAAGGAATCTTCCCAAGGGAAAAGGGGTCGGGTTCCCCTGGTCTGTCCTAAGGAAATAGGGGTGACAGGGCTAATGCCGCCTAAGCCTGGAGTTACAGGACACCAGAGGTGGGATGAACCAACTCAAGGGAGACTTTCTAGGGTGAGAGAGCCTCTGTGTGCTCCTGGGTGTTGGGAGTGACATCCTCCCATCTGAGACCAGGTGCCTCAGTCCTCTGAAGAAGACAAGCTAGGGCTACAAGTAGCTGGGCCGAGGGCTGGAAATTCAGGCAGATTTGTCTGGGAGAAAAGGACTTAGGCAGAAGAGTTTGGGAGGGGAGAACTGTCAGCAGGAAAGGTTCCGGCCCTGACTGTCCTTGGACAAGGATTTCCTGAGGAGGAGGTCCAGGGTGGGGAAGCTGGACATGGGAAAGGGTGTGTGTATGTGTGTGTGTGTGTGTGTGTTGTACACTTCAGGGCAAGGTGTAACAGGGCTCAGGTGTTCTACACTCACGGCAGATTTCCAAAGGGTTAAAGTAAGCTGAGGGCTGTTTCAGTAATTAAATACCAAAAGGGAATTTTTTTTTTTTTGGCTTATATAACTGAAAAGTTCAGCATAGGATGGATTTCAGGTCCATTCTTGATTCAGGGATTGAACAAGGCCACCAACACTCTTCCCTTTTCTCTCGACTTCACCTTAGTGATGCTCATGATCCCTATCCTCTCCACTTAGCTCTCAAGTCACAATGTTCTTACTCTGGGGAACTCTAGGAGTGGAAGTCTCACTCATGCTGATTGGCTCAAGTCTCACTGGTAATGGTCGGGTCATGTGTCCTTACCTGAACCAATCACGGTGGCCAGAGCACAAAGCCTGTATCATATGAAAGCTGCGGGTGGTTCACCAGAGGATAATGGATATGTCTACCAGGGGAAGTTGAATGGTTTTGCTGGATGGCAGAAATGTTGTCTTTCCTATTCCCCAACTATTATCTTAGAAAGCATTATAGTCCTTTGTAGGGTTAGACTATTTTTATTGCTGGAAGATATATATTCTGTGAGAGAAGTTCACTTCCAGGATTCACAACAATGCATGTTACCATGTAGAAGATGCTCAGTAAGTCATTTGCTGAACGAATTCAAACGGGGCAATTAATTGCTGAAAATGCAGCTTCCTAGCCAACAATTATTGAATGTTTACATGTACCTGCAGAAATTCACACATTGAAAGCTTGGTCATTGTACAGTTCCATGGCAAGTACTGTTGTCACCCACATTTTACTGATGGGAAATTGAGTCACAGAGAGGTTACATTGTACATGTTGGATAGAGTCAGACAAAGGCATCTGGTTCCAACACATGTTCTCTTTGTTTGTTTTGCTTTTTTTGAAACACAGTCTTACTCCTGAGTTCAAATGATCCCCTTACCTCAGCCTTCTAAGTGCTGGGACTACAGGTACGTCCCATCATTCCCAGCTGTATGCAAGCACTTGCTGTTTGGCAGGTGTGGAAAAGCCATGAATAAGACTTTCAAGGTGAGCCAATTTTCCAGCTTTCCACAGATACACTTTGCTTTGTCTTCAGGTTGGACGTTTCTGTAGCCTTCCTTCATTGATGCTCCTAGTGCAGTGAAGGTGAGTGATTCTAGGGGACATCTAAACATCCGCTCTTACCCCTAGGTGACTGTGTTAATTTTTTTGGTGCTATGACCAAATACCTGACATGCATAATTTAAAGGAGGCAAGAATTGTTTTGACTCACAGTTTAAGAGGTGCTAGTCTATGGTCAGTTGGCCATGGCAGAAGGGCATATCAGAGGAAAGCTACTCACCTCATGACAACCTGGAATCAGAGAACAGGAAGAAAACCAGAGACGAGGGTACAGGGGCGGGGGGCAAGGCATACTATTCAAAGACACGCCCGCCAGTGACCTTGCTGGAGAAAATACTCGCCCCCACTCCCAGCCAGTGTACTTCAGTTTCTTAGTTGCCCAAGTAATAGTTCTTGTTCCAGTTCCGGTTGCTCCTGTCTCTTAGAAACAGCAGGTCACTATGATGCATAGCTGGTCACTATGATGCACATTGAATAAACCAATCCCCAATTGACAAGCCATTCTGCCTCTGTACTTCCTGCTTGCTTATCTCATACAAACCCTAGACTACCAAAGATCAGGGCCTGTTATTCTGGGAATGATCCCGGTCAGTGCCTATGGTCATAAATAAATCTGCCTCCAAATCCTGGATATTGTTTTAGTGTTTCTGCTTGCTGCTGCAACCTACTTCCTCCAACTGGGACCCATCGCCTAAGAGCCCATTCACCCGTGGATTAATCCACTGATAATGCTAACACCCTCATGATCTGATCACCTCTCTTGGCCTCACTTTTGAACTTTGCCATGGGTTATCCAGTCCTTAACGTGTAAGTCTTTGGGGGACACTTCTGGTTGATCAATTAATTGCTTTTTGAGACAAGGTCTTGCTTTATAATTCAGGCTAGTCTTAAACTCACTGTATAACCCATGATACCCTCAAACTCATGGTGAACCTCCTGCCTCAGCCTCTTGAGTGCTGGGATTACAGGTGTGCACCACCACTCGCATTGACACTGTATATTTAAACCATAACACTGGGGACTCGTGGAAAGATGAGTTTACATATATGCATATGTGACATACTCTTTTATTCTGCCACTCATTCATTCAGACTTTACTGAGTAATATGAGTCTTGAGCCTTTTGTAGTACCTGAGAATAAGAAAGATCTTAGAAAAGAATGAAGCATGTATGAAAGACATAATAGCCAACTTAAAAGAGCTCCCACTAACAATTTAACAACAAAATAAGGTAATGATAATACTGGATTATAGGCCAGGGGATTAAATAATGCTTACAAGTTCCTATTTAAAAAAATTAAAACTTATTTCTATGTTCTTTTTTTTAAATTTTTTTCTCTTCTTAAAATTTAAAAATGAAGAAGCAATGCCTCTTCTTTACAGAGTTCCAACTAATAAATACAGAAGGGATGCGAGAAACTCAAAACCACCATCAGGCAAAGACAACAACAATAATGATTATAGGTAAGAATCAGTGGGAGAAATGTGAAGAATCAGAATATTTGCACAGTACCAAAATATCTCCATTGAGATATTTATTCATTAAAGAGGGAAGGATAGTGGCAATGATACTGGATGATGGGGTCTTTTGAGCCAGAGATGATAGAAACAAACCTGGGTCAAATATTGCAACCACACACACTTCTGCACAGGCAAATCTTTGTTGGGAGTCAGGGAGCTTCAGCCAAATCAGGAGTCAGCAACTGGTCAAGAGAGGTATCAAGCTGCTGCTCAAAGAACAAAGAGAGCAGTAAGTTTGTATTATTTGGTGGGGTGAGCGAAAGTCTAGTAATGTCCATTGGCCGGGGACACAGTTCCAAAAGATGTTTCTTCTTATGGCGGATTTAGACCACTGGCTGGTTGCCTTAGGGGCTGTTAAATGCTCCTGTAACTGGCACTGTCATCTTGCATAAACCATCCTGGCTTTGTGGATCTGGGTCCTATGATAAGGCCAAAAGACTTCAGGTGCTTGGACTTCACTGGGTTCTAAAGAAGCACAAGGGTGGGGACAGAAAAGGGAGAGAGAGAGAGAGAGAGAGAGAGAGAGAGAGAGAGAGAGAGAAGGAGAGAGAGAGAAACAAAACCAGCTCCCCTAGGCAATAGGCCAGGTAAATGTAATATGGTCTTGGACTAAACATTTTTAAATGTTCAACATGCCTGTGTGCAGAGCTGAGTAGATCTGACCCAAGACAGCAAAGGGGTCAGACACAATATGAAGACAGAGATGCCCAGTCTTTCTATCCCATCTTAGTCACTCACCAGATTTTTGTAGGCTCAACTGAAAGGTCAAAACTTTTATCAAAAGTGGCCTTCAGGTTCCCAAGAAGTAACCCAAGCAACTATAACCATGACCCTTGCATCCGAGGTATTATCTAAAGCAAAGCTAGTGAGAAGCTGCTAATGTGTTTCCCAGCTGAGCACCCCCAAAAGTAATTTTTAACTTGGTTAAGAGCAAGTGAGGCTTAGAGGGCTTGTTTAGGCTTTTTTCCTTGGTGACAATTTCTCACTTCGCAAAAAACATTCTGCTTTTGTGGTTTTATCAAGACATCATAATGAGTCTATTGAAATATACCATGTTACAAAGGACAATAATTTATTGCACCCAGGGGTATATTTTGCACCCCCAGCCCTGCCTGCTGTTCCCCAATGGTGATCTCTAACTGTCTAAGGACTTTTAGAATAGAGAAACCCAGCAGACAAGCTTAACCAAATGATCAAAGCTAGAATCGTCAGTAATAGGACATGTGTTGGCATCATATATTTCTTGAAATAATGCTGAGAAGGTATAGCACCACTTCTGTGTTGTTCTTACCAAAAATGCATAACATCAACTTAATCACAAGAGGACAACAGGCATATCCCAGCTGAGAGACAGACTACAAAATAACTGAGAAGTGCTTTTCAAAAGACGAGGACAGACTGAAACTGTCACAGCTTAGCAGACACTGAAAAGACTCAGCAACTAAGTGCCATGAGGGATCTGGGGCAGAAAAAGAGTAAGAGGGGAAAAGCAGATGAAATTTGAAAAGGGTCTGTAGTTAATAGTTTTATGCCTGTATTAGTTACTCATGTGAATTTGATAATTGTACTATGGTCATGTAAGTTGGTAATACTAGGGGAGCTGGGGAAAGGTATATGTGAGTGTTCCATACTCTCTTTGACGCTTTTCTCTAAGTCTACAATTATTTCAAAATAAAAAGTTAAGCCACATGCTTATTGAGCACCTGCTTCCTGATAAGCACCAGAGGGACAGAAGCTGAGCAATACAAAGGTAGCTCTGACAGGGATAAATCCTACTTTCAAGTACCACAGCAGTGTTTCTCAAATTTTAATGTGCATGCAAATTGCCAAGGATCTTGTTAATAGACAGACTGATCTGATGTGTCTGTGGTGGTGCAAGACTCTGCTTGTCTAGCTAGCTGAAAACTGAGGTCCATGCTCCTGTCCCGGAGGCCACACTTTGAGTAACAATGGCAGGAAGGAGAGCAAGTCATGCACACACATGGCCACAAGAAAAGTCAGCCAGTGAAGTGTTCAGGGGGAACTGAGAGCACAGCAGTAGGAGCCAGGGGCTTCTTGCCTGGGTCCCTTAGCAGAGATGGATTCTTCAGGCTTTGTGAGCCTTCTGGTTTCAGCCTGGTTTCCAGGAGTCTTGGCCATTTCTCTCCAGGCTGCTTCTGACTGGGCCAGGCCAGGCAAGCTAAGTAAAGACGGACAGGTGCAGAATTACTGATGCACTCAGAAATTCCCTCAGTGCCTGCAAAAGCCAGACCTGGGCCCAGGGAGCACACATGTTCCACATCAGACCTCAACTGGTCAGCAGGGGCCTAACTTTCCCTGAGCTGTCCCTCTGATCAGCTCCCAGGCAAGAGGTGCTTGTGTGACACATTGTTCCTTAGGGATCCCTCACTGCTTTCTGGAATCTAAGAATGTACACAGACACTGAACCAGTCCACCTAGAAAGGCACATTATTTCTACTGACCAAGATACACGTTCATGAAAATATGCTCACAAAACTGCCAGACTATGCTGAACACCTAACTAGTAACTTACACCACATTCTGGGCAGTGATGCAATTTTGTTGTGATTCTCAGTCCTGTTAAGCACACTGTGACACCTCTTCCCAGACAATCCTCAACATACCAGGTTCTCATGGCACTCCCTCCTTATAGCATCACAGTCAGTCCAAGGTCACTGATTTATCTATTTAAAGCCCAAAGAGGCAACATTGTAGGCCATCAAGATCTTAGCTGATAAGATCCTCTCACTCCATTTACTTCTGCTTCATGGACAGGTTTGTCACTTTTACAAGGGACAGTTCAGGAAGAGGCATATGTTTATAAACAAGGAGCAGCTAGAGGTCTGGTTGGAAGGTTTGGAATCTATAGCCATGCTAGTAAGACCTCAAGATGGGGCCTGGAGAAGTTTGGCTGAACCTCTAAGGACAGGTGCCACATGTGGGTGTGTCTTGTTGGATCCTGCCAGCCAGGCTTTACCCCTCAACATGTTTATGGCTTAAGTGCAATTGGAGCTTCTGCCATAGATTGCACGTCCATGGGTCTCTTTAGGTTGATGGCTGCCAGAGTAGCAGAGAGCTTCCTTGAACCAACTCTGTGGTCAGTGTAGAGCTGACAGGAGTCAATTCCCTGGGCCTCTCAGGGGATCTATTGCTGTCTTTCTGCTTCATACTGATGCTGGAGACCCCAGGCATGTCCCATAGGCTCCTGTTAAAGTTCTGAGTTCCTTCCTGGGTGGCAAAGTTAGCCAATAGCTCTGCTTCAGAAAGTAAAGCAAGCTCTCATGTCCCAGGAATAAGAAATCTTCTGATGTCCCATCTTTGGGTTCCAAGAAACTTCAGCGGTCCTCTTTCAGCCTAATACACATCTCGCCTGTTTCTTCACTCCTCTTGCTCCTCATTCAGAGAGCAATAGGCCCTGTTTGCTACAGAAAGCTTGTCCCAACTGCCCCAGCACGCAATGCCATCTTGCTTCCTTGGCCTGCTGTATCTGCCCATGAGCCTCGTCTCAGGAAGCAGAACCGTGCAAAGGGTGGGGGTGCAGGTCTTGAACTTAGCTGTCTGGGCTCAAATCCCAGTCCTGCCACTTGGGAGTTGTGTGTCCTTGTGCAAATTATTTAATATTTTCAGGCCTCGGGTTCATCTATAAAAGGGAGATAATAAAAATAATTCCTGTCTCATTGCATTAGGAGGGTTAATAAAGAAAGTGCACATAAACTACACGGACTAAAGCTGGCATGTGGTAGCAGCTCAATAAGTATTACTTGTCAGTAGCTATTGATGTCAGATATTCAATTAATAGTTAATTTTCTACTGTCATATACCGAGGAAGTCGGGGCTGCCTTGCTGACATGATTACAGGAAGGGGCCGCTCAATGATACCTGTAGCCATGTGTCAAATACTGATTTTCATGTCCCAGGCATTGGTTAAGGGCTTTACTCACATCTTTGAGCATCAGGAACCATTAGCCAAATAGTTAACCAACAAAATATTGTGGAAATCATGTCAAGTCATGAGGGCAAGTTGAGGTGAAAGGTAAGTGCAAATGTATGGGTTTTAAAGATCTTGTTTGTATTTTATTTTGGCCTACAATTGTGAAATCAGAGGACAAATGGAGGTATAGATTTGCCAAGATTTTTGGACTTATCCAGGAGGAAAAACATTCTGCTATCTTCTGAACAAAATCTGAAAATCCACCAGACAGATCAATGGAGCCAATCTGAAACTCATCCTTCTAGAGCACAAGTAGCTCATTCTAATCCCTTCGGCAGACCCAAATGACACTGGAACAAGAGGCCTGTCACTGGCTGTCAGCATCCTCATTATGTGGATGGTTGAGAGGAAAGGCAGGTTTGATTTCCAGCTCTGTTGCTACGTGAGCTGAACAAGTTGCTTAGTCTCTCTGAGCATCAGTTCCCTTAGTTGTGAAATAAGGATAAGAATCCTTGTCTCACTGAGTTCCCTTGAGAAGTAAATAAGATAACATATCAAGAGTATAGCAGAGGGTCTGATGCTTGGCACAACCAATAGCCATTGTTATTTTCTTTATTTGGGACTTGAATGTTGCTTTCTAATTTTCTCCACCAGACTCTTAGCTTTTTATGCTTTTATTTTATTCTGTTTTCTTCCAAGTTTCTTTTGAAAAATTCTGACCAGGTCTTGACTGAACTTCAGGGAAATGAACATATTCATTCCTAGAACAGTGAATGAAGGCTGTCCTTTGAGTCCAGCCACCAGTGGCGGTTGGAAATCCAGGGAAACTGAGGCACATGGTGAGGAGAAATTGAGAAGTGGGTTAGTTGGAATGGTAGGGCATAGTTCTCACTTTTGCCTTTTTCACATGGGAGTATTAACTTACAGTCTTACCTCCCCAGCAAATCATAAGCCCCAGGTCTCCGTCTGTAAAATAGAAATCATCAGTCTGTCAACATCATAAGGTCATTAAGAGGATTAAATGAGATAACACATATATACACTTGGCACCAGAGCCTAGCAAATAGTGTGTACTGAACAAAGGTTAGCTATTTTATGCTGTCCACGATGCGGCACACGGTTGGACACACACTGAGCACCCCCAATTCCTGGGTTCCACCCCCAGGAGTTGTTCTCTGCTCTCATTCCCTGTAGTCCCCCTGAGTTCAGCCCTGCTGTGTTGATTCAATCAGCGAACACTGCAGAAAGCAGTTGATGCTGTCTGTTTAGGGACTCTGGATTGTTTCTGGCCCTTAGACGCAGTGTAAAGGGGGCCAGGCTGCAGCCACGATTAATGAGGAAAGCAGCAGTTAAGCGGCTGCCAGAGGGCTGGGGAGCACGGGAACACCAGCCGACCTCTGGAGAGGCTGTCTGCCGAGGCTCTTGGCTGAAGCACCTTGTGAAAATTGACTTCCTCTCTCCTTTTTTTTTTCTAACAGAGAATGTCTTTCTCAACCACAGGCCCTCATCTTCCACTGTTTAGCTCATCCTCTAACTTGGAAATAGGATTTGAAACTTTTGGAAGCTCTCGCACTCATCAAGCACCCCATTTGGAAAATTCAAATGCCCCCGAATATTTCCCTATCTCCTCCCTCTCCTCCATGTATCTATGGCAAACTGAGTAAGAGTAAAGATCTTTACCCCCATTTCTTCATGCAAGTTTTTCTGCACTTCTAGGAAGTGTAGTTGTCTGTCTCTGCAGGAATTAGTTCTAAGATCCTCTTCTTCCCATCCAAACACACGCACAGATATCAAAACCCAGGCAACTCCAGGATACTCAAATCCCTTGCATCAGATGGCAGAATATTTTCACATAACATGTGCACATTCTTTGTATGCTTTAAATCTTTAGATTACTTACAACACTTAATACAGTATAAATGCTATGTAAATACTTGTGCTTTGATATTGTTTAGGGAACGATGACAAGAAAAAGTCTGTATATGTCCAGTACAGATGCAATTAAAATTTTTTTTTTCTATCTGTGGTTGGTTGAATCTGGGGATATTGAACCTGTGGATGCAAGGGGCTAATTCTGGTTCTTATCCATCCCATTTTTACGACAGGGGGGCAGAGTTTCAGAGAGGTTGAGATCTTTTCTGAAGATCACAGAGCTACAAAGCTGTCTGACATCTGTGCCCATATTCTATACTCGCTTTGCCCTGGGGGGCGGGATGGCAGGTTCCTTATGCTAATGGAGCCATGCACCAGATGAGGCCAGAAGAGAGTTGGGAAGAAAACAGGCTGCACTTACACAGTTAGCCTCAGGCCAGGCTTGGTTGATGAAACCAACTTCCAGAACCTGAGAGACTTCAGGTCCCTTTGATCTGGCAATTGCCTCTGTATCTTCCTTGATCTTTGAAACCCTCCTACCAACCTGATCTGCTTGACCTTTGACCCCTTGCCTGATGCCAAGGAGCCTGCGATGGTATACTGCCTGTCCCCTTCTGGGGTCTCGGCACCTGCTGTCTTCAAGCTGGTGGCCGCCTTTGGCTTCTGCCCCAGAAGCTGCTGACAGGCCAGTGTGGGCTCTCCAGACAGGCCAGAGCCTGGGGGTGAGTTAGATGAGGATCAGCTGGGCTGTTGAAGGAAGATTCCAGCCTCTTGTTAAGGCAGACAGAGCCTCAGCTCAAACTCCTTCCTTGCCAGCTCTTTTCCCACCACTCTTTCTCCTTCTACTTCCTGGGTCCAAGGTTTTTGATATATTCCAGGCTGTCTTCCCATACTCTTCACCCTTGCACTCCCATTTTGAAGTCCAGCTGACTGCTCTTCTTTCCAGACTGTCTGCCCTGGTAGCTGCCCTCATGGCTGGGTAGTAGCTGTAGATATCAGGAGGCGCTGATGTTCCCCAGGGCTTGGGAAAATACCCTCCACTTGATCCTGACCCCTGGGTGGAGAGGAATGTCAAGGCTGGTGCTGGAGTAGGGTCTGTCGTGCTGGCAGGCAGTCTGCGTATGCCTCGGGTTGAGTGATGGGGACAGGCCAAGGGGACCCGAGATTCTCTCAGCACAGGGGGAAAGACTCGGCCTCAGGGGCAGGCAAGGGGCAACATCTCATCCTTGAGGTCCATCCCCTGTGTCAGAGCCCTGTCTGCTCCTGAGTCTGTCCCCTTACTTCATGAAATGTCAAGACATGCAATGTCCTGGGAGCCTGGCCCTGCCTCATGCTCTCTCTTAGGAGTCTGGTGAGCTGCCCAGAGTTAAGAGGGAGGGCACTGGGGTGGATGACTGGAGGGTCACAGACTTCCCATTTGAAAATTGCAAGCAGGGTTGGAACAGTGGTTTCTATCCTGTGTTTCTGCCAAGATGCCTCAGAGGCGACAAGGCAAGGGAGTGTGTGGGGCGGGGTAGAGATCAGGGGTGGGTCTCTTTACAGTCATAGCAGCTCCCCAACTTCCTGTTTATGCTGTTGATCTGGGAAGTCTGGTCCCTGCAACTCTGTCTTCATCCCACACCATTCTGCTCGCCCCACCTTTCCAGAGCCACCTCCCTTAGTACCTTTCTCCCTAAGGGATTTTCCTCCTAATATCTCCAGTTGACTCCTTCTCCTCCTCATCTCTTTTCTTATTCCCTACATGCCTTTTAGATCTCAACAGAAATGCCACCTTTGGGGATGCCTCCCTCCACATCTGCCTTTGGCCTCCTTGCTGCATACGTCTCTCTCCCAGCCCTGCTTCATTGGCAACTCACCATTGAGCTACTTGTTGGATTACTTGCTCACCGCCTATCTCCCTCACTTGACCATAAGCTGATGAGGGAAGGGTTCAGGTCTCGATTATATGCTGGTCTTTCGTCTACCATCTTACCTGACCTGTACCAGATATTCAATCAACATTTGTTGAATGCTGAAACCCTGCATGGGGGTTTTGGGGGAAGACACCATGACCCTTGGGTTCTCCCAGGCCTCTTATAGTTCTATACTCACATCCTTAAAATTTCAAAGCAGTTGTTTTCACCACAAAATATTTCTGCCCTTCCTCATTAAAACCTTGTCTGGCTTTTTCTGATTTCCAAGTTGCTTAGAAGGGAGTGATGTGGACCATAAAGAGATGCAAAATTAAAGACTCTCAAGAAAGGCAGGTGGGGGTGGGGAGGAGGGGGGCAAGGCCCACGCTGTCAATCTCCTCCAAGTCTCAGGAATTTTCCTGCTCTTGGATACACCTGTTCCATGTCCGTCGAGCTGCCTGGCAAGGGAGGGGGGTGGGCAGCTGCTCAGGCCTCAGTGACCACAGCTTTCAGGCCAGCTGTTTCCTTGCTTTCAGATCAGTGACTGACCCTGTGTTGTCCCCAGCCTGTTCCAAGCAGCCTGGAAGACTTCCAAGCATGTCTTTTACAGACCAGATGTGTATCCACTGGCTATAAATTCTTGCATGGAGAACAGGTGGGTGCTAATTATTCTAGCAGGAGCTGAGCGTGACTGGAAGCTAAGGAGACAATTCTATCAAGCTGTCAAGAACACAAACAGTGTTCTTTTTTTTTTCTGAGATTGCTTTTATAGGAGGAGAGAGAGAGAGGCAGTTCAGGACCAGAACAAGAGCTTTTGCCCCTATGGCAGATTCTGGAGTGTCCTGGAAATTCCCATAACCCACCCCACTCATCTCCGTCCTCTCCAAATTGACATCCCATGTGCAGTGAACATCTGTTGTGTGCATATGCCCGGCACTCCTTCCTCTTCTTTGGGGAACAGTCACTCAGTTTTCCTTTGAGGAGCTCCACCTCCCCAATTCCACACATTCCTAGTGGGGCTGTGGGCCATGGATCTTTCCTGCTCTCCACTCCCAAAACGTGGGCACTGGACCCAATAGTGTCCATCAGATTCTTGCCTGGGGAATCAGAATTGGGGTTGGAGTAGCCACCAACAATGGAAAGCTTGGAATCATCCAGAGCCAGATGGCTTATGAGTTAACTGCCTCCCAGATCCCCAGAGCTACCCTGGTTTCTGGCTTTCCCAGGCCTGGTTGTTGAGCGCCTCCTTCAGTACCCTGCATCTTTCCAGTGTCCCTGCTGTTCGCCAGAGTCAGCTTCTGTAACTTGCAGCCAAAGTAGATGGCTATCTCATTTACCTCCTCTTCCAGCCCTTTCTCTTTTTCACACTCTACCTGCAAATCCATTTGCACTTTCCACATCCTGAAAACCTTTATGCTCTCTACTCTTTTTTCCTATCAAGATCCTGCTCTTAGGAAGGGTCTGCAGCATTGTTTCCACACTGTCTTTGCTCTCTTGGGGGTCAGTGCATTTCTAGCCAGTGTCTAAGTGTTAAAAGAGGGCCTTTACACTTAGTTCCAGAATCAAAAATATTTGTGGAGAGATGGAAGAGATATTTCAGGGGACCACATGGGCCTTTCACCTAAACACCCTGAAATGAATCCTAACTTCTCCCTGCATTCATCACTCTCTTGTATGCCATGAAGAATTACCTTGTCCCAGAACAGGTATGCTCAGTAGCTATTTATGTTTGTCCTCTGAGTATTATCCCCTGATACTCGTTAACTTTTATTCCCACTGGAGTTACCTGCCTTGCTCTGTAAGACCTTTATTCAGTGCTCCTGAGTACCTACGGTGTAAGGTCCTGAGCCAGGTGTCTGAGATCCAAATAAGCTAGTAGTTGATGTTCGCAGTTTTTCTTTCTTTTGTGCTGGACATCACATTTTCAAGCATGTGCTGTATCACCAAGATATACCCTGGTGTTTGTACACAGTCTCGTTGAGCAGACAGATCCCCTCCTGCCTTGTCTCCGACATGAGCTGAGACAATCACCATTGGACTGCAAAGAAGGGACAGCTTTAATCCACATCTGGCCTATTCCTCTTGGTTTTCATTTAAATTAGGATCCTTGGATTACAAGTAATAAGGACTAACTAATCTGTACATTAAAAAAAAGTAGAGTTACCATAAAGATTTTAGGAATAAATAGAATAGAAATATGAATGAAACATGTAAGTATCAGGAAGATTGGGAATCCAGGAAGCAATCCCAGGAACTCCTGAGCTCAACCCCAGGCACTCCTTTGACTGTGTTCCTTTTGGGAGCTGCAGTTGGATGGTTCAGTTATAACTATGTGACTATATCCTGGTTTAATCATTGGAAAGCATTTGATTGGTACAGCATGGGTCAAGTGCTTTCTGGTAAGTTTTGTAGTTGGTTATCCATCAAATAATCTAGAAAATGGAAGGACAGTCCCCTAAAGTAAAAGGATTCTGGTTCAGGGATATGAGAGGAGGGACGCTGGGCAGACAGAAAGAGTCCACAGTAATCACTGGCTGGATGAGCCTACCCACTAAGAACACCATTGCCTTGGGCACTCACTGATTCAAGAGCTGTAACCAGTGAAAACCAGCAAGTGCAGACAGGGCTCAGGCCCCTCATTCATTACAGGGGGATAAATGGAGATCCCAAGAAAGAAGGCAATTCTGGCCTAGCTTCTCTGTGTCTCCAGTCCCAGCCTTGGTTCTAACCTGCAGGCTGCCCAGAGGCTTCCTAGACTGTGCTGGACAAATATTGGATCTGCAGGCTCTGCTTTATGTAGGAATTTTCTATACAAGAATGGAGTGGGGTTAAGGTCCATATGGAAGCCATTGGGAGGGGTCACCCTGCATGTGAAAGGTTAATGGGGATGCTCCATAAATATTTATTCAACTGCCCTGACCCCACCCTGTTGCTGGGAGTCACAGTCTTGGCTCCCTTACACTTTCAGCACCAAGTCTAGGGGCCAGAAAGAATACTGTTCTCAAGTCTCTGGATCCTGGACTGGAAGAGGAAAAAAACACTTGGGGTGACCTGTCCCCCTGCACACATAGAGGACAGTCCCAGATCACTCTCTGAGGTGTTGCCCAGCTCCTGGTTCTGAGAGGTTTTCTAACTTGTTTGTAGGACTCCCAGTGTGTGACTGTCCCTCTGGGGTCTCAGGACAGTCACTGCAGAAGCGGCCACACTCAGGTCTCCTTTCCACCCCTGACCCTGCTCTCTCAGGCCTAACCAGATCCTTATAGACCCAGACAAGCTCTGTCCCTCTTAGTGTTTACAGTCTGCAAATACTTGTGGCCATGTCTGCCACTCTGGCAACTGGAAGGACTCATCCTTTCTGCCTGCCCTTATTAAGTGCAGCCTTTGCCTCTGCTCAGCTTCTCTCTTCATGGCCTGTGGCTGCAGCTGACAGCCCCCCGGGGCCTCTTCCCTCCATAGGGCTGGCACAGTGCTGCCCCAGCCCCTGGGCACTTTCTCCTCCTGTGCCACACTCCCTTGGCATCTTTCTAATCCCCTCCCCCTAGAAGGGTCCAGTTCAGCCTCATCTGATTGTTCCTCACTGCCTGGCCCCTTCTCCTGGAGTTCCAGCCTCCAGCTTGATGTGAGGAGTGAACAGACCCCATTTCCACTCTGCTTGGCTCTCTCTTGTACAGCTGGCATGGGGAGGACCTCCCCTTTGCTGGCCTTCACACGCTGGGCTGTTTGCATCTGCTTCCAGCTCATTAGTGCAGGTATGACAGGAGCCAAACCTGACTAATTCCCACCCAACACTGAGCTCACAACTTCACTTTGGCAGCCCCTCCCTGCTTCCCTGCCTGGCCCTGTGCTTCCCACCCAGTCTAGAGCACTGGGCATGCAGTGTGCAGCCTCCTCTCCTCCTCTGTGAACCGGTCTGTGCCATCTACATGGGGCACCCTATGGTTCTAGTCAAACCTCCTCAGCCCCATGGAGCCAGGCAGACTGTGAGGGGTGAACTGAAGTGATCATGAACCCCTAGGGCTACATGGGACCTCCTCAACCATCTAACCTTTCCTCTGTCCTCTGGGAAAACATTAAAATCATCCTAAACTGATGAGAATTTAACCAGTTTTTAAATGATAGTTGTTTTTCCTTTACCTCTAACAAGAGGAAATGGCACAGGAGCCCATTTAAATGCTTTTTTGTATGTGCAAACTTTCCTACTGCACTTGCTCCCAGCACATACTCACCTACTAACCTTGTGCTGAGCTGAAATCCTTCCCACTGCAGCTTTATTAACACTTACCATCTTCTACACTGGAGAGACAAAGAGAACACCTCAATAGACATGAAGAGCTGATGGAATTGTCCTTTTCTCTCCCTTTCCTTCAGGCTGAGGCATTTGAAAACTTTCTGTTCTCAAATCAACAACAAAACAAAAATGAGAAAACAAAAAGCCATTCATTCTTCTGGGCCACATAAATTGACCATCCCCATGGTTTTGCCCTAAGTTATCCCAGCCCAAGGCTGCATGGGTCTCTAGATGATACTGAAAATGTATTTGTGGGTTGTGAGATCACTGGAGTGAGCCACAACCAACACGAAAAAGCAACACCAAAGAGAGGTGGTAGGAACAGGAGAGCACATCACAAGAAGCAAGGGGAAGAAAGTGTTAGTTACACGTGTCTGTGTGTATGGAGTCCTGTCATAAGGTGTTGTAAGTTGTGCTTCCTACTGTGAGTTGTGGATAAGGAGTTTGAAAAGCATTGCTCCTAGCTGGTACTTGCTGCTGGTACCATTTGGTGTGGAAATAGGGACACTAGCTTTTCTTCAGTTTTGGAGCATGTGGAAGGCAAGTCTTGGTTATTTTTCTCATTGCTGAGACAAAATACCTGACACCCAAAATTAAAGGAGGGAATGTTTATTTTGGCTCACGGTTTGTAGCAGTTTCAGTCCATAATCAGCTGGCTCCAAGGCAGGGTGGCATGGCAGAGGGGCATTGTAAAGGACAAATAGTTTATGGAAGGCACAAGACAGCAAGCAGTAAGCAACAGACAAAGCAACCTTCCCTTCTGTCCCTTGTATTTTATCCAGATGACATGCCCTTAGGGAGAGTAGCACTCACACCGAGGCAGGGCCTTCCCATTATCCACTCTTGGAACTATGCCAAACCAATCAGTGGGCTAATTTAGTAATCACATACCCTTGATGCCAGCATTACACACTTAACCCAGCATCACACACTCTAGATCCAACCACCTCTGAAAAGTCCCACCTATGACCATACGAGGCTTTAGGGGGACATCGAGACACAAGCCATAACAACCAGAGAAGGTAAAACCTGAAACGTGGTCCATCTGGAGCAATGCTCGTCCAGATGGTTGTTGGGGAAATGAAAGAGGAGCTGCAGGTGCAGTATAATTTGATGTCCCTTTTTATGGTAGGGGGTGGGGATTGAACCCAGGACCTCAAGCTTGCTAGGCAAGTCCCCATGTTAGTGCTGCACCTCCAGCCCTGGAGGTTATCTGTTACAGCAGTCAATCTGTGTGACTAATGCAAACACAGAACAATCTGAATGTCTTTCTTACCCAATAGTCCTGCAAACACTTAAGGATGTTCAGATCTACTCCATCAAGATTTCTCTTTTCCAGTCTTTAACTCCTTTTAGGATGTATTAATCTTCACTCAAGGTCACTTCCCCTAGAAGTGCTTCAGGGCTGGAATACACCATTTAAAACTTGGCAGCAGAATTAAGTGCAAAACTTCCATTGTGTTTGAAGATCTCAGAGTACCCTGTTAATGTCCCTGCTCTTAGATCTGAGTTCTATCCAAGATGGTACTAGGTCTTTTGAAAGGTGACATTCTTAGTTCATTTTAAACCAATGGCTAACTGATTTCTTCCTTTACAGCAGTCTCTGTACCCTGTTTTCCTGTCCTTGCAATTCAGGTCATTCACATGAACTGCTGTCAAAGCAGTATTAAATCTCAATTTATGTAGGTCAGTTTACATTTTACTTCTAAATTCTGGTTTTATCATTTATTTCTCCAGTTCTATATCATGTGAAAATTTGATAAAAAGGATTTATCTGATTCTTAATTGTGGGAAGTCTTATGTAGGTCACAGCCCTGTCTCACATATAAGTATAGATCTCAGGGAGCTCTATCCACCCATCAATATGGAAATGGCTGCTTTAAACAGCTACACATACGCCCAACTGCATTACCATGGGCTCCAGACATCTACAGCCTATACACATTGAGTATTATTTTCATTTCAGTATCATTAAAATACAGCAAAAATTTTCTGATCAGCAACTGCACTGAAAAAGGCATTGGGGTGGGACGCAGGGATTTAGCTCAGTGGCACAGTGCCTGCCTGGCAAGCACAAGGTCCTGAGTTTGATTCCCAGTACTTACACACACACACACACACACACACACACACACACACACACACACACACAAAATAGCAATGGGTTAGGGACTGATGTGGTTTAATTTTTGTGAGCCTGAGTCTGGTAGTCACTGTTTGTGCTTCCTCCTTGCCATTCTTTCCACCTTCTACTGGATGAGACTCCTGGCCCATCTCAGAGAACACTTATTTGAGAGTCTCCCTGACTTGTCGTCCCTACTCTCAGCCAGGACTGGATTAACCCTGAGCTATCTCAGTCCCAAAAGGCACCATATGTATTGTCACCTGTCTTTCTATACTGGAAGCTCTGTGAGGACAGGGGACATCTTCTGCCACCTTCTTGGCAACACTGGTGCCTGCCAGAAGGCACCCAGTCAGGGCTAGCTGCAGTGCACTAGGCACTCCCTGGCTGCCTGCTTGATGCTGAGTGCCTGGGCCTTGGCTACACGTGGAACAGAGCTGGCAGGGCAGCTGCAGGTCAGGGCCTTGGAGAGTGTACTGTGACACCCAGGTGTGATGCACCCTTAACATGAGCACATGGGATCGCTGCAGGACCTGAGGCTCAGCAAGAGTAAGACTGGGGGACAGGAGCCTGTTGAGTTCCCAGAGGAACCCGGGGTGCAAAGGGAGTGAGGACTTCATACAGGGCTTAGAAAGGGGTGGTATACAGGGTAAGAGTCAGGAAGGGATCAATGAGTCATGGCACCAAGAACCTAGGGGTCAGGCTGAACTGCTGTATTGGCAGCTCCACGGTTTCTATAAAAGGGGAGGCAAGTGGGCAACAGGCTGGTTAGAATCAGCACTAGGGATTGTTTTAGGCATGACAAGCCTTGCTTGCTTTGTGCCCACTGTTTATTTGGGACAGCTCTGTGTGGGTTGATGGAGATTAAGAACATAGTGCTTCTTCCTCATGCAAGAGACTTCTTGCTGTCAACCAGAAGACATTGGTGTAAGAATTCCAGATGGGAGCTGGGCATGGTGGCACATGCCTTTAATCCCAGCACTCAGGAGGCTGAGGCAGGAGGATCATTGTGAGTTTGAGACCAGCCTGAACTGCATAGTGAGACCCTGTCTCAAAAAATAGGGCCAGGGATTTAGCTCAGTGGCATAAGTACCTGCCTGGCAGGTGTAAGGCTGTGAGTTCGATCCCTGATACCAAAAGAAGAAGAAAAAGAAGAAGGAGAAGAAGAAGAAGAAGAAGAAGAAGAAGAAGAAGAAGAAGAAGAAGAAGAAGAAGAAGAAGAAGAAGAAGAAGAAGAAAAGAATTTCTCAGATGGGTAATCTGTCTATTCCAGGGCCAGCTACTGCTTTAAGCATGGGAAACAGGTCCCTCTTCCTAAGAGGAGCTCACTAGAGCTAAACCCTTCATAAATTGACCCCAGCTTACCCCTTTGGTCTCCTCCCTTCCCATAACTTTCCTAGCTCAACTTCAGCCACATGAGCTGCCTATAATCCTGGCAATAGTTCAGGCTTTGCACATGCATTACCTTCTTCTTGGCATGACCCTTTCCCTGTGTGGTGAACTCCTTAGCCTTCAAGATTCAGGACTCTGAGAAATGCACCCAAGTAGTCCCCACCTTGCATGGTTAGCAGTTTGACGGTGAGCCTGAAAGATTGTGTTAATTCCCGATAGATCACACAGCCAGTGAGTATTCCCTTTACTCCCAGTGCCTCGCACAGGTGCCTGTCACACATTAGGCATTCAAAATATGTTCGTGGGATGGGAAGGCATCATGGCCCAGCCAAACAGGCTGAGTTTTAGAAGTAGGTACTTTGCAACATACCTCAGGCAGTGCAAGCAATTCCAGGTCCCACCAGATAGTGTGCCTGTGGGAAGCAATAAACCTCTGGGGGCTGAGGCTGCAGGTGGCAGATTTCAGTAACAAGGTAGGGTTGCAGTGCATGGATGCTCTGTGTAGCAAGGGCTCAACCAGAAGTGGGGACTGTTTCCCCTTAATCATCACAGACCCTCCTCTATTTCTCCTTGCCAACTAGAAGAGGGACATACTGACAGCCTTTCTCCAGAACATCATGCCTAACCCATCCCTCCCTTCTCCCCCGTGGCCTTGGAAACCGTACTTCCCATGAGAGATGTTCCCAGCCCCGAGGCCCCACTCTGACATGTACAGCGAATCTTGGCTTCTCTGGCCCAGACAGCCAAATAGCTCCCATCTTCCTGTAGGAGTTGAAAGAGTTGAAAGGCCTGGGAGTCAGGAGACCCCGCTTCGAGTGAAGGGGGTTGCCAATAGTTGGTCACATGGCCTTGGACAAGCATGTCCCCTTTTTGGTCTCAGTTTCCACAACCACCCCTTGTCTGTATGCTCTCCAATTAAACCTTGGTGTTGACAGGGAATGCGAATTCATCCAGTAAAAGCCATTCTTTGTATACTTGAGAAACTGAGGCCCAGGGAGGGGAAGGTGCATGACCAGGAAGACATGCAGGGGGCAAAGGCAAGATTTGAACCAGATGTCTCTACTCCCTGCCATGATGTGACTTTGACTTTTACTAATTTGAATTGAAGAGCTTTGCCCTGTATAGGTTGACATAACGCATGGTGGCTCTCAGACTCTTCTTCAAGCACTCAGTTCACAGTCACAGGCCTCTTGAGCTAACCAAGGGCCAACTGATCTAGACCACACCCTGGATGACACTCAAGTGCCGACCCCTAAGTTCTGCCCATCTCTATGTTACTGGCTATGTGTACCAGCCTGGGCAAGTCTCTTTGCTTTTCTGACTTTATCATACTATGACTATGTGAACCCCACTGAACTGTGAGCTCTAGAGAACAGAGACTTGGCCTGTTTCATTTTAATTCCAGTCAAGTTTTAGAGAGAATCTGAATCATCCAAAAAGCAATAATGTCTACATTTGAGTCAGATCACAGAAGTCTTAACTCACCAGCCAGTGAGAGGACTGTCTTTTGGCTAGGGCTTTATCCCTGGTCCAGTCACCTGAGGCCTGCAGTGTTGTGTCTTTGGCAAATACAGTTGCTTTTTTCTGTGATCTGAGGGTAGAAATACATCTTCTTGATCTCTGTTTTACTGATGAGGAAACTGGCTCAGAGAGTCAAGTCCAGGCCACAAAACCAGTAAATGGTTGTGCTGAGGTTAGAATTACAAAGCCCTTCCCTCTGCTCCAGGGCCAATAGTTGTGGACTAGTTGGTTACATGGGGCAGAATAATCACACAGAGCGACAGGGGTTCAGTAGAGGAAGTGAAGTTTCCAGATGGAGAGAGAAATCCAGGAAGTCTTTTTGGAGGAGGTAGCCTTTAAGGTGGGACTTAAAGGACAAGCAAGGTTGGTGAAAAACATTACAGGTGAAGGAAATGACGTGAACCAAGGCATTTGAATGGGGGAATGGGGAAGAGGAAGCTGGAAGCAAATGGGATGTGCTGAGTTTCAACATTCATGGAGGGAAGGGGCACGAGATAAGCTTGTACGCCAGGCTCAGAAGGAAATTTGGGCTGGATTAGAGAAGTAGTGGGCTTCCACTGAAGGTTAGGGAACAGAGGAGAGACCAGATGGGAACTGCGCTGCCAGCAAATGTGTGAAGAGTTAGTGAGTGGTAGGTCTGTTTCTCCTGGAGGGCACAGGCTGTTTTACCTTCACTGCTGTCTTCAGGCAGAGGTGGGGTGGATTAGGGAGCAGCTGAGGAGATGCTGGTTGGCACCATCACCTCCAGGCAAAGACCAGAGAGGGAGTGAGGACAGTGAACAGTGCCCACGGCTCTGTGGCTGGGCAGGGGGTGGGGAGGAGGGGAGGAGCTAAAGATGCCTCTCTGTTCTGCCTTGGCCACCAGCCTCTGCTGGCCAGAGCTTTGCTCTGTGAGGCAGAGCACAGAGCAGCCTCTGCCGTCTGTGTGAGTTCCTGAGGGGTGAGGTCTTTAATTTTTGTCTGCTGAGCCCCGATGGGCGAGGGGCCAGCCTGAGTTACAGCCTCCCTGAGGCCCCCGGGCCAAGGCACTCAGACCAGAGTGGACGGAAACGGGGAATGAGTCATGCAGACGGTGTGTGTGTGGGGGGAGGCCTGGTTCTGGCTGCACCTCCCCTGCCCCCTCAACTTGGTGGTGTCTATGGCCTTTTCTGGCAATTTAGGGTCCTGTGCCTAAGGACTTGGGGTCCTACAGAGCATACTAGGCACCAGAGCAGACCCCATTGTCCCTGACCTGGACGTGTGATCCAGGGGAAACTGACCAGGCAGGTGAGGGCAGAGGACATCCTCTTCTGTCTGTGAGGTGCGGAAGGGAGGGAGGGTTCTGCTTGAGGCCTTCCTCAGCCCAGTTTATTTTAGGAAAGATCCCACAGCACCCCTTCTTCTCCACCCTCACAATTCTCATCCCTCAAGGGTGTGAGGAATGTCACTGTGTCCCAGTAGGAAGCCAAGGTGGGCATAGGCTGGGAGACCCCATGACAGACAGAGGGAGTCACTTCGTAGCTTTCCTGTTCTCAGATTCCTGCACAACCACCCCAGAATACTGCAGGGGCCTGCACAGACCCCAAGGCCACAGGGCTTCCTTCTTGGGAATTTGTAAAGAATCATCCAGTATATGATCATGCCCTCCCCTCCAGGATGGTGCAAAGTCCCTGTGGTCTTCCGGGAGGAATGCACAGGAGGAGTCTCCAGCTGCTCCCATGGTTCTGCTCAGGCCTTTGGAGCCCCTGCTTCCAAAGTTATGCTTCAATCCCTAGGAGCGCTCGATTTTCCTCCCGCCAGGGATCGAAGGAATTTATGCAGGTAAGTGGGAACTGATACATAAGCCCAGAGCTAAATGCACAGAGCTTTCAGTCCAGCTCACCCTTGCCTAGACACCAAGGGAAATAGAATGAGATCAGTGATTTTCAAGAGTGTTCCATTTCACATCATTGCCAACCATCCTGGAGTGAATGCAGTGTGCTGTAGTGGAACAAGCGGAGGCTTTGGAGCAGTTCAGCCTTATTAGATGAATCCAGACTTGACCCCTGGCTGTGTGGCCTTGAACTTGAGAACTCACCCCTCTGGGCTTGTGAAATGTGAAGTTCAATGCCTGCCACACAGTGCTACACAGACATTCACTCGAGCACCTTCTCATTCCCAAAGAGAGAAGCTCAGGGCCAAGGTGCTTCATACTCAGCAACAGGGAGTCATTTGACGCAGGATGAACCTGACTTTCTTCTTGCTCCTTGATGGCTGGAAATCAGATTCACAGAAACTCACCATAGGCTTTTGTCTGCTTCCACCCAAAGTGGATCTTAGGTGGGAAATAGCCTGTGTAGGGTGGGCGTGCTGGATGGGGCTGTCCTGAGACAGCAGTTCTGTGGGGCCATCAGCAATCCTGCCACACTGAAGATGCTAAGTGCTTCTGGCTCCCAGAGAAATGTAGCTGGAGGTGATCTCCCTCCCCCTAGAAGCTGGCATTGGTTTAGTGTCTGCCACTAGACATGCTTTCACCAGTCACTGAGCTTTTGTCTCCTCATCTTTTACATGATGAATAATACTGCTTCCTTCCTGAGATTATCATGATGGTTAAATGAGAAACTAATTGAGAACATAGCACAGTGCCTGCTACCTTTAGGTGTTAGTCAGTGGAACAGCACTGATCTATCCCCTCCTGGGATAGGGTTCTTTGAGCCAGCTATTTAATTTCTAATTTGCCCTGAAGGAGGGAGTAGTGAGAACAAACATCATTAACTCCATTTTCAGATGAGAAAATGGAAGCCACATGCAGCTTGGAACTGAGCTCCACTCAGAAGACATGTTGGGCCGGGGAAGTAGCTCAGTGGCACAACACCTGCCTGGCAAGCATGAGGTCCTGGGTTCGATTCCCAGTTAAAAGAGAGAGAGAGAGAGAGAGAGAGAGAGAGAGAGAGAGAGAGAGAAGTGTTCAGCCCAGAGGTGTAGGAGACCCCTCCTAGAACTCTTGCAGTGAAAGGCCAGCTTGCCCAGCTGCTGCAAGGTCATCCATACTGTGACTGCCATGCCCAGCCAGCACATCACGTAAATGCTGTGCTTGCCTGGAGGACACTGGCGTGGGCAGCCCAGGCAGAGTAGTTGTGAGTTCAGAGGGGTGAATAGCCTTGGTGTCTGAGGTGGAGCTGTCCTGACAGCCTCTATGAATCTTGAAGGCCTCACACAGGAGGGACTGGGGGCCTCCTGTACTACCACCTTCCAATCTGGAGGCTGAGGCTGCACAGCGTAGGAGTCCCAGCTGCCCAGAACCCATGAACTACTCCCATCAAGAAGGCTGGAGACCCAGTCACCCTTCTTCCGACTGTTCAGACCCCTGACTAACTAGGAAATGTGTTATTTGTTTTGAGCTGGGGAACAAGCTCTCCTGGGGAGAGGAATTCAGAGCAGGAGATCCAGTCACTTTCAAGGGAGAAAAATTCTTGGAATTCTGTCGGGAATTTGGGTCTCAGCAAAGGGAACAGAAATGAGGTCCTTGTTTTTGGCCCATATTTACCAAATTAGTTCAGGTTCTGGTAGTTCTTTGGCTGCCAGCATTATTCAAACATGACATGGGAAAGCAATTAGGTGGCCCTGTGCTTCTAGCAGATTGCAATTGCTCTCATGGTACAGAGTCGGGGCAAATCTCGCCCTGCTAGAACTCCTTTATTGACCCTTTGGGATTCTCTTTGGGGCTTTCCAGAGATGACTCCCCTCCTCAGACCCAAGAGATGGGTGAGTAAGCTTAGCAGAATTCTCCTGCCTCATTAAGGGTAACACATAGTACATCAGCGGCCATGCTGGAAATAGCTCCCTTTCTCTTACTGGATAGAAAGGACCGAGCGGGGTCAGGAAGTTCTGATAACCCTACATCTTTAGGGAATTAAATTGTGGGCTACTGGCAGGGAAGAAGGCATTTGGGAATACACACTGGCAGGTCTGTGGTAGGGACAGCAGTGGAGTGGTTGAAAAGGTCCCCGTTCAATTGTGAGAAGGGTTCAGGATTGAGGCAGGATGGTGTGGACTTAAAATCTTGGGCTCAGGTAGGAAATAACTCAGATTTGGATCCTGCATCTGCTCTATTTCAGCTAGCTGTGTGATCTTGGGCAACCAGTACGCATTGCTAGTCTCAGTTTTTTGTATACATGGAAATCATAACGCCACCTTTGGTTGGTTAAATGAGCCAATTTATGTAGCATACAATGCTTGGTCCAACTACTTAAGCTCCATAAGTTTTGGCAGCTTCAAAAGAAAACAAAAACCCAAACTCAAGTGTTTATGGGAAAGGAAATTCTGCAAAGCTGCACCATGAGGTTCCAACAGTTAGGAAGAAACAAGGTGTGGGCAGTGCGAGGGAGGTGGCACCGGAGAGGGCCCTGGGGTGGGCACAGCAGACTCCAGACTTTGGAGGAGATTGTCAGGGCAGGGTCCCCAGGAGAACAGTGCGGGAATTCCCCAGGACCACTTGTGCTCAGGGAGGCGCAGGAGGGGCGTTGGCTGGTGAGGGAAGTGTGTCTGTGTGAAGGTTTTGGCTAGGCGAGTGGTGAGAGACTGAATGGGCGGCAGACTTCCAGAAATGCAGACGGAGGAGATGGAGCGGTAATAATGACTTGGACACAGAGGAGGAAAAAATAGCTCAGGGACGAAGAGGATGCCAAAGTTTCTGCCTTGAGAGGCACTTGGGGATCTGAGGTGAGTGTTCAGGGATGAAGAGATTTCTGAAGGAACAGGGCAGGTAATGGGGAGGGGAAGGGTGCCTGCAACTGCAGAGCTGCACAGATATCAGTAAGGGAGGGGGGTCAGAGCCAAGGCTCCCATAGCTGGGAAGAGGCAACTGAGCATTCTGAAAATTGAAGTGGCATCCAAAATGTAGGGAGTAGGACTCAAGTGGGTCTTTAGGCTCAGACCTAAAGGTAGCAGGACAGGAACATGGAGCAGTAGCTACCATGCAGAACTGTATTTCTCTCTTAAAATGGGTCTAATGATGCCTCCCTACTTGAGATTATTCTGTCATTTGTTTAGTTAGTTACCCATTGAGTGTGTATTTCTCAGCTGTCTCTTAGGATCAGGCACTGTTCTAGGTTCTGGAGTAGCAGTGATGAGCAAGATATCAATTCATTTAAAGATATCATTGTGGCTTGAGAAGTCAGAGAGTAAATTTTATAAATGATTGCATGAGATCAATGTAGTCTTAGCATCTCTGAAGAAACAGGAAAGACTAGAACAATGAGAGCTAAATATTCTCACATTCTATGAGAGATGTACAGGACACCTTACTAAAGGCAGAAGAGGTTCAATACTATCACATGACATCCCTCAGTTCCAGATTACAGATGAAAAGGAGGAAGGTGGGTGAGGTAGAGAATGGTTATGTTAGTAGACAGGGCTGAGATTCCCTTACGGGTACTCTTCAACACAAACCAAGTGAAGACAACCCCAAGGGGACCAATCACCTGCAAGAAGAGGAGGTTGGCATGACTTCCTGTTATGATTAGATCTTAAATGTCCCCCAAAATCTCATGTGTGGAAGGTCTGGTCCTCAGCTGATGGTGCTGTTAGAGGTGGTGGTTGAAACTTAATGGTTGGTGCCTAGTGGGAAGAAGGTAGTTCATTAGAAGGGCGTATGTTTGAAAGGGATGATGGGACCCCAACCTCTCTTTTCTGTCTTTTGTGCTTTCTGGATATCATGAAGCAAAAATTTTTGCTCTGTCACACACTCCTTATCATGAGTCTTACCACAGGCTTGAAGCAATGGGACCAAGGAAACATGGACGGAAACTTCTGAAGCCATGAACCAAAGCAAAGCTCTCCTTTTAAATTGATTATCTCAAGCATTTTGTCAAAGTCATGGAAAGTCAACTAATATAACGTGAGTTGTTGCCGCTACAGGACCTCAATGTAAAAAGCACAGCAAGAAAGTTCTTGGATGAATTAAAATATATCTTTAGGAACTGTGGCTGTATACAAATGAAGAGACTTACATGTGCTTCCTGTCTGGAGAACTGTAACTATGGAACCTGGCTGGAGTGGCCTCATGGCCAGTTGAGGAAAACTATTCATTGCTTTGCCTGGCATGGACTGGAATGTCTCCAGTGGGTAAGGTATGCAAAAATCTTCAAGAGGTGGGCCAGAGAGTGCTTTGGTGTGGCAATGAAGAGAGGAAGCCCTGCAAAAACCCACAAATGTGCCCATGAAAGAGTCCATGCTTGACACTTGCTGGCCAAGGACACCTGCTACATAAGACTTTGCTACTTTTCCTCCAATACTTCTTGCTGACCTTGACACAGAGGAGACATGAAAGGAAAATCAGAAAAGCAGACCTTACCTCACTCTCCCCTCTGCAGTCTCCAGCCAAAAGACAGTGCGGGGGGGTATTACATTGGATGTGATATTGATTAAACTGGATGAGATTCTGGTTTAAATAGCAGCCTGTTGAGACCCTGAAAGTTGGTATTAATTATAAAAATAAAAGTGTTCTTGTGTCTGGTAGAGGTGGGTAAGCCAAGGACTCTTCCTGAGATGTCGCTGTGGAAAGGGAAGGGAAATTTAATACAATATGTTTGAAGGCTTAAGTGGAAAAAATATGCTGCTTCTTGATTCAGAATCATCCATTCAGAGCCGAGCGTGGTGGTGCACGCCTTTAATCCCAGCACTCCGGAGGCTGAGGTAGGAGGAGCCTCGTGAGTTCGTGACCAGTTTGGGCTACAACGAGAGCCAAGGCCAGCCTGAACTACATAGTGTGACCCTGTCTCAAAAAACTAGGGCCGGGAGTTTGGCTCAGAGGTTTAAACACCTGCCTGGTAGAAGTGAGGTTGCGAGTTCAATCTCCTGTGCCACCAAAATAAATAAATAAATAGGTAAGTAAAAATAAAAATAAAAATAAAAATCATCCGTTCAAAGGACCAGTTTCACAAGGAAATAACAAGATCATTTAAGCTGGTCCTTAGAGCAATGAAGATAAAGTAGGGTGATGTGAGAAAGTGATAACTTGGGGGTGGGGAGGTCTAGACTGGGTGTGGGCGGGGTCAGCCACCCCAGAAGGTGATGCTTGATTTGAGAGGCGAAGTAATGAGTAACCAATCCTGGAGACCTCTTGGAGATGACAGTTCCACATAGAGGGAAGTGGTACTGATGTGACTACAGCAGCAGAGGGCCAACGCTGCTGCCATGTGACAGGTACCTGAAAGAGAGGGGGTCTAAAATCAGAGAGGGAGCCCGTGCTGTAAGCCTCTGTAGGCCAAGGTAGAGGGTCGGGGATGTCTTCCAACATTAGGTGTTATCTGTGAGTGTTCTTTGAGTGCTGTGGGAAGCTGTAAGCAGGGCCTCCTACCCGCTCATTCAGTCTACCTCTTTAGGAAACAGTAGGCGGTGAAAAATGTCTTCAGGGCCCGACATGTTTGCCCAGGCCTTTAGATTTTTGGCAAGAGCATGGATGAAAATGATGCACTGATTATCAGGAGCGTTCTGATGAGAGGTCATCAGCTCTTGTACCCCATCCCGCCACGGTCAATGCACGATGTGAGGTGGGTACACACGCTCGAATAATCAGCTCATCAAATCCGCTCGGGGAAGTTCACGAGGGAATGAGGGCCCAGACGGGTGTCTAAGGAGTGGACCATGAACGAGAGGCGGGAGCCGTGGATTTCATTTCGTTCTTTGGCATGGGTTGTCTCCTTGAGTAACCTTATTGAAGACGCTCCGTATCTACGTCCCTGTGGAAAAGAAAACACCCCCTTTTTTTTTTTTTTTTTTTTTTGGCACCGGGGATCGAACTCACAACCTCAAGCCTGTCAGGCAGGCGTGTAAGCCACTGAACCAAACTCCCAGCCTTAGTTGTTTTTTTATTTTTTATTTTTTTTTTGAGGCAGGGTAGCTCAGGCCGGCCTTGCGCTCGCGTTATAGCCCAGGCCGGCCTCGAACTCACAACGCTCCTCCTACCTCAGAAGACACCTTTTGTAGCAGCCGCCACAACCACTCCAGGCGGAGTCCGGATCTTGACGCCGAATGGAAAGTAAGCTCAAAGAGCCAAAGCGGCTGGGAGCCTCAGGTCTGCAGAACGCAAGTTGCCAAGGGCGCGGCCGGCTCCACTAGGGGGCGCGCCTTCGCGCACCCCGGCAACCTTCCCGCGCCCCGCGTCCCGCTGCGGCGGAGGCTGCCTGCTCTCGCGCGATGCCTCAGAGCCACTGACAGCCCCGACGGGCGCTCCCAGCGGCCAGGATAGGAGGCGAAGGGGCCAGATTCCCGCACCTCAAGACCTGTCGCGGTCACTTGGAACTTGGTACCTCTCCCAGCCTTCTTCAGACCTGCCAGGCTGCAGCCTTGGTCACCAGACCCACTTGGTCGGTGTGGTCGGGGGCAAGAGAGAAATTCGCGACAGGTGGGCAGTTCGAATTCGCCAGGGCAGGAGGAGGTGGCTCAGGTGCCCCTATCCACGCGGTCGCCATCTACCCTGCCAGCCCCCGGGTCAGCGCCGCGCGGCCCCCCAGCTCCTCACGGGTTAATCCCCCTCGCCGCCCGCTCGCTTCCCCGTGCCAAAGTGGGTGTTGCTGGAATTCCTCTCTCCCTCTCCCGTAATGAGGGGGCCGAGCTGTCCCTCCGAGGAGGGGGCATGGTGTGGATAAAAGAGACGAAAAAACGGGGAGGTTTCCAAAAATAAAACGCTCCGTTTCCCCCTCGGACGGCTGGTGCGGTGGACTAGGCACTAAGGTGCCGCGGCCGTGCGCGCCCGGGTGGAGCCCAGCGCGGACTCGAGGCTCGGGGCGCGCAGATCCCGCTCCGGGAGACCCGGGCGCCCAGGACCCCCTAGACGAGGAGAAGCGGGCCGCCAGGCAGGTCCTGCAGGAAACCCGCGGACGGTCAGGCGCATCCACTACAAATCCCTGCGCGGTCCCCAGCGGCCACCGCTCTCCGCCGCCTTGGAGCCATGAGACCGCCGCCAGCCGCCCGCTGCCCGGGGCGCGCCCTGTGGAACCCCTGGAGGGCCTTCCTGCCGCTCGCCCTGGCTCTCCTGGTGGACACAGGTCATGCCCAGAGGAGCCCGGTGGGGAGATACGAGCCGGCTAGCAGGGACTCAAGTGGGCTGTGGCGCCCCGCGGGCAGCCACCCCGCAGCGGCCGCAGCCAAGGTGTACAGTCTGTTCCGGGAGCAGGACCCGCCCGTCCCGGGCTCGCTGCCCGCGGAGCAGACCCAGCCGGCCTGGGGGAGCCCCAGGAGGCCAGCCGAGGCGGAGGCCGGGAGGTCGCCCCGCGCGCAGCAGCCGCGTCGAACCCAGCCACCTGTGCAGACCCGGAGGAGCAGCCCCCGAGGCCCGCAGCAGCCCGCACCCCGGGCCCGGGCCACACCGGCTTTCCCTCGCCTCGGGACCTCGCAGCGGCCGGGGGTTGCACCGCGAAGGCGGCTCACTGGGTGAGCACGGGAGAGGGAAGCGTCGGGGGTGAGAGGGGGAGCGCGGACGAAGCGCCTGTGCGCTTCCTTGGTGAGGTGCGTAGGTGAGGGAGAGGGCGCCCACTCTTGCCCTTTTCGCCCTGTCCTCAGCAGTGTGGGGAAACAGCTCCCAGGAATTTAGGCAAAGATCGACCATCTTCATCCGTTCATACCAGATTATCCGAACCCTAACACTAAATCCGTCCTTGAGGCCCCCGCGCCCCTCCCACCTTTCAAGAACCAGCTTTCTCAGGCGCTTGGTGCGCTGCGGGAACCCAAGAGACAGCGGGGAGGGAACAGCTGGGTGGGTGCTGGGGCGCCTGAGGCTCTGGGGAGATTGAGTCAGCACAGGGTAGGTGCAGGATGGGGTGGGACGGGGGTCGCTCAGGCACTCGAGGGTAGATGCTTCTTCACGTAGGGGCGGCCACGGAGCCAGCGCGCAAAGACAAGTGTACGGGCAGGGGCTCTGCTCGGCCTGGGCTCGAAGACGCCTGGTGTAGGCGTTGGTATGGGCTTCGGGGCCCTTGGGGCAGGAAATCTGCAGCGAATGTGGCTGTGGAAAACTGCGTCTCTGTGTGTCGGCACATCTAGTCGTTATTTGCTCGCTTTGCAGACTGAGCTTCCCTCCGTCTCTGTGACTTTCTTTTCTCTGTTTTTTCCCCCCTCCCTCCTAGCTTCCCTCTTTCCCACCCTTCCTCTCTCCTTCCTTTTGCAGTTGAACACAGGGATTGAACACAGGACCTTTGCACTGAGCTACATCCCTAACCCTTTTTCTTTTTTAAATTTTGAGACAGGATTTTTTTTTTTTTTCTAAGTCGCTAAATTGCCCACGGTGGCCCTGACTTTGTGATTCTCCTGCTTCACGCTCCCAGAGTGCTGGGATTACAGGCCTGCACTACCGTGCCCAGCTCCTCTTCAATTTTCTTTTTGGTAAAATCCGCCACCCCTCCCCCTGCCCTGAGAACCCCTCTCTGCTGCCCAGAGGGCTGTCACAGCGTGAGGCGCCCCTCAGCAACTCCCACTCCCAATCCAACTTATCAGGGATGCTAGAGGACACTCCTTGCCTGGGTATGACAGGTGCCTTTGCAGTGAGGGCCCTGGAGCTCCAGCATTAAGAGACTAAGCCGGGACTGTAGAGAAATCTGGGAAGCATCTGGCAGCCTTTCTTAGCCTGGGCCCGATTTTCCAGATGGTTCAGTCCCTGAGAATGGCATGGGCACCTGTACCCCCAGTCCTGCTCATGAGAACCTTCTGCCTGCTGCCCTTTGCAGTCACTTTTCCGTGGCTGGCCGCTCTTCTCGTGTTCAGCAGTCTTCACTCAGAACTCTGTTCAGAGAAGCCTTCTCTGACCACCCCTGTCCTATCCTCCCCCTCCCTTTGCCCTGCTTTCCATTCTTATGAGTGCTCATTCCATCCAGCGTACTGTCTTTGTAGTTCTGCTTATGTTTAGTGTCTAGCCTTCCAGCACCCACTAATGTAAATTCTGTGGAAGCCAGGACAGTTTTTGCTTGTTTCTGTGTTCCCAGTGCCTAGAATGGTGTTGAAACAGAGCTGCTGTTCCCTAAGTATCTGTTGAAAGAGTGAATGAATTCCATGCTGCCCTTGGGCCTGGCTGCCAAGTCACTCCCACACAGGATCATTCAACAAGTATTAATGGAGCACCTGCTGTGTTTCAGGGATTTTTTCCCCCCTGACCTGAGCAAGTGAATACTTGCTTCCTAAAAGCATGTGTGCTGAGCACAGGAAAGGAGATGCGGCTCAGGGACCTAGGCATTATCCCTGCTGGGAGAGCAACTCGATTACTTAAAATCAAGTTGGAGAAATAAGCAGGAATGTGGATGTACTTTCTAGCACAGGAAGTGCAAAAGAGTGGGACAGGATGGCTGAGGACCTCAGAGGAGAGAGATAGGCTCTGTGGTTTGGGTTCAGTTGGCAGTGGATGGGGAGACAGAGGGCAGATGGCCAGAGCAGGGGCTAGAAGTGAGGGTGGCAGGGAGGCATGGTGCTACCCAAGCACCAGGGCCTTCACTCTTGGTACTGACCCGGGCTTTGATAGATAGTGGGTTCCCCTGGCTCCCCAGGCAGCCATTCCATGGAAGCCTAGGGGAGGGGGAGTGCCAGTGTTGTCTATTGACTTCCTCAGCCCAGGTCCATTCTGGCTAATGGCTGATCACTTTGGCTGTTGCCTTGTGGTCTGCTTAGAGCTAAGGACCAAGTGCCACCTGCTGGTGATAGTTGGAACTACATCTCTGCTACAGGAATTCTACAAACACTGTATAGTATTTGTGGAGGATTTCCTATGTGCCAAGCACTATGCGGATCCTGTGGATGTGGCAGCGGTCAAGACAGACAGACAACCTCTGTCCTTTTGGAATTTCCGATGTTGTCGGGAGTTTTTGTAGACAGTGAAGTGTTTTTTTTAAGCACCAAGATGGTGCTAGGTGTCTTGAGGTGTCGAAGTGACCAAAGCAGATATCATTCCTGCACTAATTCATAGTCTCCAGAGGACTTGTGAGCTCATTGTTTTGCACTCTTCAGTGTTTCAGTCTCACCTCATACCACTTTCAGAATATTTTCCTAAACCTTTGCCCTCTTGTTCTAGTACTTTCTTGAAATTAATATACTGTTAAAATAATAGGATTTTGTTTCTTAGCATTTTAAAGTACATTAGGAAACTTTACAGACATGCAAAAAGGTATTGGAAATAACAGAACTCACAAACCCACAGATCTGAAAAATTCTGACTTATTTTGCTTCTAATTGTTTTAGTTGAAATTTCTATAAATTTGCCTGTTTTCCTAGAGTTAACCACTATTCCAAATTTAATTAATTCTGATGTCAAATTTAATTAATTCCAATGTATATTTTATACTATGACTACAGGTACATGTGTATTGTTTTGGCATATTTTAAGCTCAGATAAGTGATACCATGTCAGAGAGAATATGAGGGGAATTGGAGAATTCCTTCTACAATTTGTTTTCCCCCTTCTCATTAGATTTTTGAGATTTAACCACGTTTATATAATTAGCCCAAGTTTGTTAATTTTAGCTGTTGTATATTGTTTCTTTGTCTAAAAGTACCATCCTGTTTTTGAACATTAAATGAGCTACATTTTTTTGCCATTACAAACAGTACTTGACTCACTTTTCTACATAAATAAATTCATAATTAAAAGGAAACTTTGTATCATTATCAAAAGTTGAAAGCAGCACCATTTGTTGAGAAGAGAAGGTAACTGTAGGAAAATTGAAATGAAAACAAAATGTTCTTCAGTGCTAGTCAGACACCATTCATTATCTTAGAAGCTCTCCCTCTGGAAGTGAGGGACTGGCCTGTGTCCAGGGGAGGACCTGGCTTGGGGACCCAGCCGCAGATGGAGACTTGCTCACTGACCTAATCAGGTTAGAACCACCACAGAGCAGGCAATCACTTCCTCACCATGTGACTCAGCATTGCTGAGTATTGTACTCATGTAACCCGAAAATCCCCTTTCCACCCTCAGTGCTGTTCCTGACACTTTGGGAAGGCACAGAAGTATTAAATGGATACCACGTTAGGCACAAAAAGGAAAAAGTTAAGAGCCATCAGGATACCCAAGACAGAGACATGGAGCCCCAGAATCTGAGTCAATCGGTGCTAACTGGTAGCCACAGTAGAAGAGGAAACCTGAAAAGATGTCAGTGAAAGGTATACACAAAGGAGGTGGGGCCTGACCAAGAAGTCTAGGAGTGTGTCACGGATTTCATCTGGCAAGCGAGGGGAGGCTTTGCAGGCAGAGGGAGTAGCTCGAGCAAAGGCACCCACGTGTAGCTTCTGTGGAGACAGGCATGGAGGAGCACGGCTGTGGTTGTGGATGGTCATGGAGCTGCGGGGAAGGGCGATGGAGGTGATTTGATTTCACTGGCAGGTGGCAGCCAGGTTGGCTTTGTGGAGGCCATGGAGAGAGCTGTGGAGGTTTGTTACAAGAGGCCGGTAGGATCAGATTTGTCCCAGGTGCAATGCAGCTGTACTAGGCTGTTAGCCAAATGTGTCCCCAGCGGTGTTGCCAGACATGGAGCTGATGTTTGCTGACTGGTGTCACCTGAAGAATGGTACTCATGCGATCTCTGAGTGGTGTGAAAGCTGGCTTCCAGAGAGCCAGAGCCAGAGCCAGAGGGGCCTATGGCCCAGCCAGTCAGGCTCATCTGCTCTCTGTGCTGGCTGGGACATGCAGGGTGGCTGTCTCCCAGCTGCCCTCCTTGCTGGGCCTGTACCCAAGACATTCGTATTGGGCTGGCAGGGACCCTCTGGCTCTCACTGGGTACCTGGATCTCTCTTGAGTGCCCTCCTAACTCCAACCTGGCCCCTCTGCCTGGCAGCCTTTGATTCTGTCCCGTCCTTAGCATATCCCTGACATTCCTCAGGGCACACTGTGGGCATGGAAGGCCAGCCTGGCTGCTGGCCTCCTACAGTCAGCCACGAAACTATCCCAAGGGTATCTGGGGTCTCCTTAGGCTGGGATGCATGCCGTGACCTCTTAAGCTAAGCAGGCTTCTTGGTCCACAGTTCATGGTGTTTGGGTTACCACAGGCCCTCATTTAGAAAATTCCCGGAGTAGGCAGACTGCTTCATCGCAAAGACTTCCCAGCCCCGCAAGAGGCATTGTTATCACAAGGGGTATTGACTTCCAAAGAGGTGGGCTGCTTTCCCCTTCTGCCAGGGCACACTTTCAGAAACCCTGAGTCTGAGATTCAGCCCCTCCCTGGGACCTGGTGACTTGAGCCACCCCCAGGAGGGGGCACTTCGTGGATCCAGGAAGCTGCTGAAGTGGTGACTGGAGAGACAGGCCCCTTAGCTAGTGGTACATTCTGGGAGCTTGCTGGGAAGCTGCTCCCCACAACTTTGGGCCAAAGGGCCAGGAATGGGCCTCGGCTGTTTCAAACTGCAGGAATTTATTTTGAATTCTTTGTAAGGCTCTCAAAACCACACAAGCTTTGGGGTCCACTCAAATGTCAAACAATCTAAGTGGGACCAGATGCTTGCCATACTGGCCACAGAGATCCCGGGAATGGCCACCCGCTCTGTCCTCTGGCCTCTGTATGGCTCCCTCCCACTCACCTCTGGTTTCAGTGAGTGCTCCGTGGACACATTCTGTGTACTGTAATGGCCTGAGAAGCCAGAGCCAGTCTGGCCTGGGCCGAGGAATCAGGGCCAGGGGTTGTCTCAGGAAGGGCCCTTCTAGGGAGTCACCCTGGCCTAGGCATTTGAGTCTATAGATGGAGAGCCAGGGCTGGGGAAAAATGCTATCGCTGCTGGCACCCACCAGACACCTAAGGGCAAGATTCTGGCAAGTGGGCTGAGTGCCCTACCCAGGACCAAATGTCATTGTCTCGTGGAGCAGAGCCAGCACCAAGAGTCTCTGAGCGAAGGTCTTCGTCCCCATCGGTACATCCCATTAGCCTTTCCTAATGGAGAGTGTGCTTGCACTGAGAGCACGCCACCCCGGAGCCCCTCTTAAACAGAGCCTTGAGCGCTGTTCCTTTAGACTCTCACTCAGGCCTCAGTCTGAGCACACAGCAGCATGATGAAGACTGCCACTCCTCCTGGTGCATGTTTGTTGGCAGGCTACACGACTGTGTGTCCTTAAGACTGGACATATGAGCGCCGGGCGTGGTGGTGCACGCCTTTAATCCCAGCACTCGGGAGGCTGAGGTAGGCGGAGCGTTGTGAGTTCGAGGCCGGCTTGGGCTACAACGCGAGTGCAAGGCCGGCCTGAGCTACATAGTGCGACCCTGCCTCAAAAAACCAGGGCCGGGAGTTTGGCTCAGTGCCTTAAGCACCTGCCCTGGCAAGCGTGAGGTTGTGAGTTCAATCCCCGGTGCCGCAAAAAAAAAAAAAAAAAAAAAGACTGGACATATGTACAGCTTCTCTGGTAGGGCAAGAAGCATGGTACTTGTTTTGTTTTGTTTTTAATTAAATTTAATTTTTCTTCCTGAGGGGCAGTACAGAGTTGGAACCTAGCTTAGAGTTGGGTTAACTCGGGTTGGAATCAGGTTCTGGTGCTTGACAGTTGTGTGGCTTTGACAAGTGACTATATCTCTCTGAACCTGCTTTTCATCTTTATGGTCCCTGTCGACTTCTTTACATCGGATGCTAAACCTTTCTATGCTGTTTAATCATCACAACCACCCAAGTAGGCAGGTACTGTCATTTCCACTGTAGAGATGAGAAGGTGAGGTTTCCAGGGCCACAGTGAGAGTGGCACAGTGAAGTTCGGCTTAGATCTGCATGATCCCCAGCCTAATTCCAGGCAGCCTCCCTGTGGAATTGGGACTTTTCCAGCCGGGCAATGTTCTCTCAGGCTCCACCTGTAGGGGGCAGAATTATCAACGGCCTCTAGGAACAGCTTGGCTCTGGGTATCCTTGTGTTGATCTGGTTCTGGTGACTCCACAGGAAGAATGTCTGCGGGGGACAATGCTGCCCAGGATGGACGACAGCCAACAGCACCAACCACTGTATCAAACGTGAGTGTCCCCTGACCCATCCGCCCCTGTCTCCCTCAAGGGGGCCAGGCTGAAGACTGCAGGACCTAGAACAGAAAGGTCTTCCCCAGCCTGCCTCCTGAGATGCAGCCTGTCTCCAAGTGGAGGCAATGTGCAATGAAGAGAGGAAATTTTAAAATGCCTCCAACTGGATTCAGCATCTCCAAGTAAATCCCTGCTCCTGTTTTTAAAGCTTCCTGCATTCCCTCCTGCTGTCCCACTGTGTTAGTCCCACTTGCCCTGCTTGCAGGGTCCTGTAGAGGCCCACACATGTTTAAGGTCAGCACCCTGGTCCCAGAGCTTGATTGTTCCACATCTCTAAGGCCACCATTCATGTCATATGCTGTAGGATTCCACCTCTGCCCTGACCCCTGGCCTGGAGGTTTGACCTTCGTCACATACTCCCCTGTGATGAGCACATGAGGCTCTGATGCAGTGTCTGAAATAGGCTTTCCTTGGATTACTCCGAAGCCTGAAAGGTTGGCTCAGATGAGAAGAAAGGGAACAGCCCTCTTAGGTGGAGACCAAGGAGTGAGGTAGGAAGAGCCATGACCTCCATGTCTGAGCCGTTTACTGATAGTACACAGAGCTCAAACGTCCCATGAGCGGTTTTGCAGGCAGTAACAACAGTGACGGGCCAGTGCCTGTGCAGTGCTCTCTTTGTGCAGTGTGCACTTTACATATCCTCTGCAGCAGGGAGCGAGGCCCAGAGAGGTAACTTGCTCAAGGTCCGTGGCCAGGTAAGGGCACAGCTAGAATTTGCGCCCCAGGGTCCCTCCTCTTGATGTTTGCGCCCTGCTGCCAGGCATGTTACCTTTTCTTTCTGGACCCCACTTTCTTCATTTGTGAACTGGGGATGTCAGTGTGCTGCTGCTGCGACTAGCTGATGGCTGAGTGTATGCTGTTACATGGCACTGCAGAGCTCTTCACATGCATTGCCTTAATGAAACCTTTCAGCAATCCTCTGACCTGGGTATTTACCGATCAGCCTTACTTACTGCTGAGAGACCTGGAGCTTTGGTTGGTTAGGACATGTGGCCAAGGACACGCTGCTGCAATTCTGGGCCTGGGCTGGACCCAAAGCCCTGTACTCTTATCAGCAGGTCTTTTACCCTCCCAACACTAGCTGAAGCTTGATGTTCCTTCAGGTGACATTAGCAATGAGGGCTGGAGAGAGCCCCTAGGATATTTCCTCTTGGCACCCTGAGAGCCCTCTTGGGTCCATGTCAGCACCCCAGGAGCTCTGCCTGATTGTCCTCCTGTAGTCACCACTGCCTCTCCAAGGTCCAAACCTGGCTGTAGAATGGCAGTCTCACCAGCTTCTCTTCCTCCAGAATGAGCACCTGTCTCTTCTGACCCGAGGGGTTCACAGCTGGGAAAGTGCACGGTGCTCTCAGCCTGGCGATGCATTCTCTCTGCCTCTGGAGGTGGTGATGTGATGCGCATGTGAGAGGGGTGAGATGGGGCTGACCAAGCTCTAAGCCTCTGCCTCAAGCCTCATGGCCCTGACCTTTTGCTGTCTGCAGATGTAGATTCTTGGCATGCTCTGATAAAGAATATGAGATAAAGCCTCCAAATTAAAAACAAGCAAGCAAGCAGGTCACGCATCCTTTCCTTCTCAGAGAACCTGGATCAGTGGAGAGTCTCGGACGACGGGTCTTCTCCGGCTGTAGGCAGAATGGAGGTGGAAGCTGTGTCTCTCTTCCTTTTACTTTTGTTTCTTTTTTTCCTTTTCTGTACTGGGGATTGTACTGGGGATTTTTGTACTGGGAGCTACATCCCCAGATATTTAATTAATTAATTAATTTTACTTTTAATTTCTCTTAAATTTATTTATTTTTTTGGTACCGGGGATTGAACTCAGGACCTCGCACCTGCCAGGCAGGCGCTTGTGCCATTGAGCTAAACCCCTGGCCTTTAATTTATTTTTATTTTGAGAAAGGGTCTTGCTAAATGGCTAAGTTTCAAAGGCTGGGCTGGTTGAGTCTCCTATCTCAGCATTCCAAAATGCTAGGATTACAGGTGTGCAATGCCACACCCAGCTTTCCTCAGACTTTTAAAGGTGAAGAAAGTGAGCCACAGAGAGATGGTGACTTACTCAAGGCTACACAGTTCATTTAAGAGAAATCTGAGACAAAGTCAAGTCCGAGCTACTGTGCTGGGCAGAGAAGCCAGGGAAGCCAGTGACCAGGTGGCTTTATGCTAACTGGAAGCCCTGGGGCCAGGGCCTGCCACTAGTGCTTTCTGAAAGCACTCTCATTGATTCTTCAGCTGTGGCTGAAGACCACTGAGAAGAGTTTGAGGTCCATTGTTGGAAGATCTACTACTCATATTTGAATGTTCCCAGGAAATCACAGGGATCCTATTCAAGAGCAGATTTCACTGCAGCAGGTCTGGAGTGGGGCTGGAGATTCTGTGTTTTGAATGAGCTCTTGCTGCTGGGGTAGGGGCCACACTTTGAGAAGCAAGGCCTTGGGGCCTGCAGAGGCCTTGGAAGGGAATTTAGAGTTGAAGGCAGGGAGGAGGCTGGCGTGTTCTAGAGATCCCAGCCTTTGCAGGGAGGCATTGGCTGATGGAGAGTGTGGCTGAGGTTTAAGCTGAATCTAGAGTAGGAGGCTTCACAGGGGGTGGGCTTCTTTCCAGCTGCCTGAGGGGTCTAGGAATGGCCACAGCTGCCCCCCCAGGCCTGGAGGCTCTTGGTTTCCTAATTTACTTGAGGTTTTCCTACATTCCTCTCTGCCAAACTGGAGTTTCAACATTGGAAAGTCAAGGTTGGGTGAGTCTGGAGATCATCATGGAACCAGTGTGTGTGCACCCTCATGCCCCAGTGGGGTACTATTCCAGGATGTCTCCAACACACACTCACTTTCTCATGGCTTCCCTCCCCATCCCCCTCACACTGCTGCCCCCTGGTGCCATCCCAACTGGGACATGCAGGCTGGCAGTTCTGGAGGGCATTGCCAGGGCACCAGCCTTTCCTACTTGAAGCCAGCTTGCCCACTGAAGTGCTGTGTGCTAATTAGCTGATCCCAATGCTGTTTGCTCATTGCTATTTTGCTGCTAATGAGCCTAATGAGAACCATGTGGGTGGTGGGGTGTTGGCCCTGGATGGCTGGGTCCAGGGCTCTGTAGAATGTGGGGCTCTTGGCTCCATAACCTGACAGCTGGCTCTTGCACTTTCCCCAGGGGCTTCCTATCTCCCTCTCCCCTCTCCACAGCTGCCCTTCTGGTTGGGAATGTTCCTCATTCTGTCCTAGCAGTTTCACACACATGGGGGTGCCTTCCTAGCTGGAAGACTCTCCCCTGGGCTCCCAGATGCCTGTGGGCCCAATCTACTGCCCAGGTGCAAGAGTGCTGGCCCTGGCTTGGTTGTCCCCTAGCCCGGCCCTCTCTCCTCCTCTCCCAGAACTAGTCTATCTCCCTGGCTGCCCCACTCACTCCTCCCTGTGCCATCACTGGCCCTCAGGGAGCTGCTGCATCTGCAGGTGTCCCCTGCAGGTTCCCCAGCTCCTCCCTCCACTTTGGCAGGGTCTGGAACTGGGCCATTGTCTCCTCCTCTGGTCTTAGTATCTGCCTTTCTTTCTGTGGCCTTGCCAGCTCTCCCTCTTGATTTATGTGTTTATGTATTTGTAGAAGCAGCTGGCTGGGGCCTGCCCTGCCCACTGAGCCAAGGAGAAGGACTGTAGGGTGTGGGGTGACAGTGTCCTGTTTATAGCTGCTGCTTTTAGAAGACTGTCCAGTCTTCCCAGACTGGCTCACCCCTGTCTCCACCCCAACTGGGGAAGGGGATGCAAGGATTCCCCAGTCTTCTTATTTTATCTCAGCCTGCAGGCACAGGGGTGGGGTGCTCCAGAGGGGGTGCACAATAGGGTCCCTGAAGCTGTCAAGGGGGCCTGTCTCCAACTCCCCACCCAAGCAGCTAGGCTTGAGTTAAGAAAGAGTATGTACTTTGGATTCTGGTAACAGATCCAGAGAGATGTGTATTTGAATCTCAGCCCTGTGTCCTTGGGCAAGTAACTGGCTCTCTTTTAGCCATGGAGCCTCAGTCATAAATTGGGTGTGACAATCTACTTAAAGTTATCTTTTAGGATAGTGACACTAACACTCTATGGTTCTTACAGTGTGTCAGGTACTAGTCTAAACTCTATATAATTTTTTAATCCTTACCATGATGTTATTGCTAGATCAGATTTCTTCCCATTTGCAGGTGAGGCTGGCTATTTGTCCAAGCCATGCTGCAGCAGAGGCTGGACGTGTGTCTGGGCTCCAGAGTGTAAGACCTCATCTCCATGGTCTTCGCTGACTGAGCAGTGGTGTGCAGCCTAGTGCATGGCTGGTTTAGCTTGTAGTTAAATGCTCAATATGTGAGATCCTGTTGGACTGCTTGGGTTTAAAAGTCAGCTTTGCCACTTAGCAGCTATGTGACTACAGGCAAGTTACTTATGCTCCCAAGTCTCAATTTCCTCTCCTGTAGCTAATGATAATCCCTGCCTCCCAAAGCTGAAAGGAACAAATGAGGTTACTTAGGCCAACTGTTTAGTTCAAAGCCCCGGTATGTGTGTGCCCTTTACAGGTTTGGCCCTGATTTTGAGGGCAGGGATTGTGTCGCTGTCCCCCAGCATGCAGAATGGCAGGTGCAGGGTAAAAGTTCACTAAGAAGGGAACGAATGGGACCTGGCATGGTGGCATATGCCTTGAATCTTAGTAATCTGGAAGGCTGAGACAGGAGGATTGCAAATTCAAGCCAAGTCTGGGTAACATAGTGACTTGGTGAGACCCTGTTTCAAAATAAAAAACATTAAAAGAGAAGCAGGGGATGGAATTGAGTGGGAAGGCCCTGGATTCAATCCCTAATAAAACTAAACAAATGAATGAACAAATGACTGAATGATATGGAGTCTATCTGAGAGGCCCTTTTCTTTCCTGTGAGAGGTCCCCTTTTGCTGCCCAAGTTTTATCAACCCTGCTAGAAACTCCCCACAGCACTTAGAGGCTCATGGCTGCTTGGTCCATATCCTTTCTCTTGTGGTGGCCACTGGAACTGGGCCTTATCTCAGTCCTACAAAGACCTTATTTCTCCTGATTTGAGTCCCTCTCGGCTTCTTTGGGGGAAGTTGCCTGGCCCCAGCCGTGCTATCCTTGTTCATGACTCCATCTCTGGGGGGAAGACTGGCAAGTGCTGAGCCCCAACTTTGCAGCCAGACTCCGTGGCTTCAAACCTTTGCTCTGTCACTTGATAGCATGATGATCATGAGTGATCTAAATTTCAGTTTCCCTGTATGTCAATCAGAGGTGAGCATAGTATCCATGGTAATTATAAAGTTCTACACATGGAGCAGTTAGCCCAGGCCCTTCTTATGGAAAGGGCTTAATAAACCTTAGAGAAAATGGTCAGGGTAGGGTGGAATTTTCATGTTTTTTATTGACTGTTTCAAAATAAACTGGTTACTGACTGGTTAGAACTGCTGAGAGCCAGAGGCTTGAGCATGTGGGAATCTCTGCCTGGACCATGCTATAGGACTCAAGAGTTGGCAGGGGATGGTGGAAAGGAGGGCTGAGGGAATAATTTATGACCTCCATGAAACCCAGCTAGTAAGAAGGTGCAGTCTCAGCAAGATACCATGTAAATCTTCCTGCTAAACAGGTGATTGTGCCCCTGATGTTCTCTGCCCAATAGAGTATTTAGGAAACATCCTTGACCAGGAGCTTCCTGAAGCCAGATGTTGGGTCCTCCAACACCAGTGGAGTGTCTGACCTTCTTTATACAGCATCCTGTATCCTCTGTCTGTGCTTGGTACATGTTTGTTAAAGTGGGCAACAGATCAGACAGATGACCTGGTAATGCCCTTCCTCCATCCCCAACTGTCTCTTCTCAGTGTCCTTGCTGGCTTCTTTATCCACTATTCTAAGGCTGAGTTTCCCTAAGGTCTTTTAAATCCCCTACTCCAAAGACAGGGCCATGGGACCGAGTCTAGCATAAATGACCACCCACTGTTGTGCATTACCATAGGCACCATGCCAGACAATCAGCACACAGTGATACTATTAATGCCCAGTACTTACTCTGCTAGGATGCACTAAACACTTTAATCTTTCAGCCCTAGAGTGGCTACCATGCTATTCTGTGTCCCGGTCCCCTCCTCTCTCCTTGACTGCTGCTTCTCTTCTATTTACTACTAAATACTGGGTTTCCCAGAACTTAGTCTTGGGTTCTGTTCTTTTCTTTTTTTCTTACTACACTGATACTGAAATGATCTGCTGCTTTCTGACAGATGAAGACATCGTCTCTGGGCCAGATTAACATATATTTTAGCCAAACCTCTCTCCTGACCTCCAGGCTACTGCAGCTTATGATGCATCCCAGACAGCCCAACCCCAACTCGACCAAATCAAATTTGTGATTTCCCTGCCTTTGAGCCAACTCCTGATTCAGGTCTCACCTCCCCTGGGAAGTGGTGTCCCCAGATACCTGGGGCCATCCAGGACACTGTCCTCTTTTTAGGTTTTCAGGCACCTGAGACGCCAATCCCCGCCCAAGCCTGTTGGGCTGACTTTCCAGTTCCCTTTGAATGTGTCTGTGCCTCTCTGCTGCCCCTGCTGCCACTCTCACAGTCTGGGGCCTGCTCTCCCTGCTAGCCCCAGATGTATCCGCTTGTTGCAGAACCCCTCAGAACAATCTAGCTCAAAGCCTGGGTGCTGTGTACTCTCCCACGGCTCACAGAATCCATTCCTGGAATGTGTCACCTCCAGGTCGTGTACACGCTGCCCTCTCCCTTCCTGCGTTTCCTGCTCTGTGACTGGCTCCTTGTCCTCTTTCCAGTCTCTGCCTCAGCGTCTCTCCTCTCAGGGGATGCCCCCAGCCACCGTGTCAAGAGCTGCCCCACTCCAGCCTTATTATTCTGAATCTGGGTCCCTTGACTGTCGCCCCCATGGCTCACATCGCCATTTCTGTTCTTCTTTGTGTACTTATTTAGTGATGGTTCCTCTGACTAAGTTGGATGCTCCATGAAAAGAAAGACAGAATCTATCTCGTTTACCAGCCTGGCAAGTAGTAAATATTGGGTCTATGGTCACTTGCTAGATAAAGATATGAGGCTCACAGAAGAACAGAGCTGGTCCAAAGTCACATGGTTAGACACATCCAAACTCTGATAGCAAGGCCACATGTTCCTGGTGCTTCTGCTGTGCCAGTGCTGAGTAGCAAGTGTTTCCTCCTGACATTCCTGGGGTCTGGGCCTGGAGCTGGTGCCCCAGGGGTGGATGATTTCTTGTCAGTCACAGAACTAGCTTCCATGTCCCAGGAAAAGTCAGCCCAGGCTCTTCCATGATGATGGCTGTCTCAGGACCCCATCCCACCCTCTTTCACTTCCACAGGTCCCGCTGGCACCAAGGTCTCCCCAGCCCACCTCTCCCACACAAGTCTTCAAGGCTACGGGGATGGATGTGCCCAGAGGTCTCCCTCCTCATGCCTGCTAGAGCTGGCGGGAACTAGGACTGCTCTCTGCCCCAGGCCCTGGCCCTCGGCCCCCAACTGGCCCGGCTTTGCAGCATTTGTTAATGCAGTTAACAGGGCGGTCCAGGCTGGGAGACAAGGGCCAAGGTCTGACTCACACCTCCCCTTCTGCCCCTCCGGCCGCCAAACGGTAGAGGCCCACTTGGCCTGCCAGACAGCGTCTGCAGAGAGTGCGCCAGGGGCCAAGAACGGCATCTTTCTCTCATTAGAGACTTTTATGTGAACACAACTGCTATTTTGGAGCTGGGCGTTTGGCCGGCCGCTGAGCCCCTGTGTTGTTTCCAGCAGTCCTGAGCAGTGGCCCAGCACAGCTGTGTAGGAGTGAGGTGAAACCCTGAGGCCCTGATTTCGCCACAGCCTTAGGGCTCAGACCCGAGGCCAGGGCCTTGGGGAGACGATGGCTGGACAGGACTTGTGTGTACAGCGCCCCTGGTGGGTTCTGAAGTATATGAGAGCCAGACAGGGATTCTTGGGGGTCTCTGATATCAGGGTCCCCTTCCTGTGGAAATCAAACGTCATGGTTATAGAGTTACAAGTCAAGGCCCCACAGGTGAATACCCCAGTAAGCAAATTTTAGAGAAAAACTGAAACCTCCAGGTGCCGTCTCAGATGAGGTACCCAGATAGGGGCCCAGACAGGGGCTGAGGGAAGTATTCTGGAAGACTGGAAGTTGCCAGTTCAGCAAAGACTTCTGGGTAAGAGAGTGATTGGGTAGCTCAGGTGAGAGGTCTTTCATGTCCAAGGACACAGAGTTTATGAAAGGTGGAGGTTTAACCTGAGGAGCACCTGAGTGTCAGCTGTTGGGGCTGGGCCTCAAGTCTGTCCTGGAGCTGAGATTCCTCTTCCTGAAAAAGGGCGTCATTAGAAAATTTGGAGGAAGGGAAAGGCTTTAGGAGCCCACCTGGAGTCAGTACCTCGTTTCATGGGTCAGATAGAGAGAGGAGATATCTCTGGGACTCAGGAGAGGGAGTGGGTGACAGATGCCCTGCCTGGTAGGAGAGTATGGGGTGGAAGGCACTGGCTGTGCTCGCCCCTGGAAGGCAACTCCTGCCACTAACCAGGGCCTTGATATCATCTTTCCCTGGAAAAAAGGTCATGGCAGAGAAGTGCAGAATCTATCTTGCCTCCATTTTTTTTTTAAAGCTTTCAGTGCTGTCCACTAGAATTTTCTGTGATGATGAAAGTGTTCTGTATCTTGCTGTCCCATAAGGTAGCCATGAATGGTATGTGGCTTTTAAGCACTTGAGATGTGGCTTGCGACACTGAGGAAATGAATTTTAAGTTTTATTTCATTTCGATTTATATAGCCACATACAGCTCAAGGCTACAGTACTAGATTGAGTTGAACAGCACAACTTTAGCGGTTACAACGCATGTCCACATCCAGGATCTTGGTGGAGACTTAGGACAACTTTTTGAGACAGGAATCACCAGTGCCATTTTCTGGATGAGACGGCTGACACTCAGGGAGGCGTCTCAGTGAGATGAGATGGATCCAATCTCCTGCAGCTGGGATGTGGCTGAACTGGTGTTCAATCAAATCCACCTGCTTCCCACCCCATGTTCTTTCTGCTACCAAGTAGTTGATCTCCAGAGGCTCTAAGCAGATGGTGGCAGCAGCTTGCATGGCAAGAACTTTTTCTAGAATGCCCCTCCCCCCAGGCTTACCCAATCTGAGTTTAATCTGCTCCCAAAGGTAGGGGTTTTGTGCGGAAAGGCTGAGCATATCTCTGCTGGGCTGCCCTGGAGCAGCATGAAGGTAGAAGGGGCACAGCCAGGAAGGTGGGAGTGTTGGGAACAATGCCTTCCATATCTTGCTTTCACAGCAACTTTAGGAGTTTTCTTTCCTTCCTTCCTTTCTTGGCATCCGTTAACTCCACAGAGCTGAACTCTACACATCTCCAGGGCTCAGTGAGGAAGACAGGGCCAGGGGAGGTTGGAGAAGACAAGATTCCTTCCAGAAGAACCCAAACGATGAGTTGCTGCAGACTGGCGTTGGCAAATGGGCATAAGGAGGGCGGGTGACACTGTAGACTTCCAGTTGTCTGGGGATGCAGTCATCTGGCAGGAAGGAGCCGGGTTGTGTTCTTCCTAGTGAGGATCAAGCCCTGGAGGGCTATACACAGACACCGTGGCATCGTGCTGATGGCCTCTTACCAATACTCAACCAGTGAACACCCATTAGGCCCATGTAACTTCTGTCTGACTGATTTCTCAAGTATAAGAACTCTTTAAGAACTAGTTTAAGATCTCTACTATCAGGGGATGAAGACTTTCTGCCCCGCCCCGGATGGAGGTTGTCTCTCTTATAATCCCACAGCTCTGTATGGTGCTGCCCCTTCCGGGTGCTCGGCGTCAACCTCTTTGCTTTGTGTAGCAGCCAGTCCTGTGGTGATTCCAAGAAGGCCAATTTCTTTCCGATACTTAAATTTTGAAATCTGTGCTTATTTGACATAGTAATGCTTTGCTTCAGTCTCTTTTAGATTACAGGACACACAACCCTTCTTGTCCCTCTCTTCCTAAGTGCTAAATCTCTTCCTTTTCCTTTTCCTTTCTTTTTGTTTCATTTTCTTTCTATCTCTTTCTGTCTCATTCTCTTGGCAGTAGTATTAAGAACTGAACCCAGGACCTTCTCACTGAGCTACATCCCCAGCCTCTTTTTAAAGGTTTTATTTTGAGAAAGGGTCTTGCTAAGTTGCCTAGGCTGGACTTGAACTTGTGATCCTCCAGCCCCAGCCTCTTAGAGTGCCAGGATTATGGGCATGTGCCACCATTCCCAGTGAGTGTCAATTTTGTGCATTAAAGTATATTTTAAAATTCTTAAGTACCAATGTACAGTGGCCAGCTATTCATTTATCCAAGTGAGGATGTTAGGGAAAGAAAAAATAAATACCATATGCCATCACCTTTAAGAAGAACATTTTAACACTCCTTCCTCCCAACAGACACTCATTTAGATAGTAAAAATAGTATTACAAAAAAAATCAGGAAATTGAATTTATTTTCTTTATTTTATGGCAAAGCAATAAAAATGGTCAGACTACTCCTTGTCTTACGTGGTTGGAGCCATCCTTATGGGCCAACTGGGGGTGACTACTTGGAGGAGTGGAGAGAGAAATGACGAGTTTGCAATTCCATCATACATATGCTCAGCCTGGAATAAAATGTGTAATCACTCCAGTGAGGAAGTTAGGAACTGCATCTTGTGGAAACTTGTGAAAAACACTCAAAGTAGGACTCACGTAATGCTGGTGAGAGCTGTTTCAAAATTTCTGAATACCAGAAACTTGGAGGAGCTACCTCTCCAGGGCCACCTGGTGCGTGGCTGTCCTGCAAGGTGGCCTTCCCAAGCAGGTGTTTTGCTGCCAGCACATCCAACTGGTTGAGAAGCCTTTTAGAACTTTTATTTACCATGATATAATAGACATATATAAAATGCTCTTTCCATCGTTTTCCCTGGAGCTGTTCATTGTGCCAACCAAAGTCCACACTGAGGACCAAATTCTCTGCTTTCCATGGTCCGTGGCCTTCCATGGGCATGGGAAAGGGTCTTGCTCTTCATCTCTGTGTCCGCCACTCCCAGTCAGCCTGAGGGAGGCGCTTGTTAATGTTAGTGGAAGATATTAGCAAATGAGGCAGGACCGGATCTGTGTGCAAAGCTAGGCACAGGACTCAGCTGGCAGGGATGGGAGCCTGAGGTTTCCAGAGAATGAGGGGGAGATCCTACTGCTAAAGCCAAGGATGGGCCACACTGGGAGCTCAGGAGGGGACGGTGGAATCGAGCCCGTTTTCTACTAAAGGGATGACCCTTCCCTCACCTGTTCTGGTGGTTATGTGTGTCCACTCAGGCCTTTGCTTGCTTCTCTTCTGCTAAAAGAACGTCTAGGCCAAGATGTGTCCTGGGCATGTCTGCCATCTCCAATGTTCTGGAGCCCTACTTTGACTGCTGGGCAGGCTCCAGCTGGCTGTGTCTCTGGTGGTAGTGACAAAGGCCCAGCAGGTGGTTAGGTAGAGAATAAGTCTGCTTGGGCACGTGGAATGGTGGCCAGACAATAGATCCTAATCCTGCATGGCTCATTAGGGGAAGTGTTCCAGTTACAATGATCTGCTTACCTGGGGGCCTAGAGAAGAGCCCTGGCCTTGGGATCTTGGCCTTGGACTGCTACAGTGAGAGCTGCCTTTGCCCATCTCTGCTGGCTAGGTGGACTGGCCCTTGGGTATGCTTGGTGGGCACAATATCTGACCCACTCATCCTTTGTATTCTGGTCAGCATTGCCCCCTCCATTAAGACTTCCCTGACTTTCTCTACTCCCTGATCTGCCTGGGAAGATACAACACTCATCCTGTGGACTGAGGGTCTCTTGAGGGGAAAGCGCCATGGGCCAGGTGGAATTTTGAAGTGATTTGTCCAGAGCAGCCTCTGGTTTGAATTCTAGTACTCCTTCCAGAAAGGAGAGTTCAGCCAACGAAAACCCAGACAAAACCTAGTCTGGGTAAGGGTGCCGGGTATTTTCATAAATAAACTTCAAATAACTGAGGGGACAAGACTGGTGTATTTGCCTCTACTTTTTGGTGACCTTGAATGACCTTGCCTACTCCTCCTTCCCCCACCGGACCCCATCCTCCCTGGATCCCCTGAGCCTCCAGGGCTTAGTGCTTACCTAGCCTTCTGCCTGGGAGTCTCTGTCTGGAGGTCCCCAGCCCACCCTTTGCACCACTCCCATCGCACTCTTTAGAGAGGGCCCCCCCATCGGCATGGACCCGGAACACCGTGTCACCCTGGCTAACTGTCTTCATAGCCCTTGGTACCGCACAGCACTGTTTTCTTGCTTCCTGTTGGTCTCTCTTGCTGGACTGCAAGCCCCATGTGGGTAGATGTTGTCTTCACTACCTAGAACTCAGGAGGGTTCAACGACTTTTCACTGAGTGTATGAATAACAGATGGGC
>RJWM01010299.1:0-64195 GCA_004363535.1 Dasyprocta punctata
AAAAGGAGGAGGAAAGAGAAAAGAAAAAAGAAGAAGGGAAAGAAGAAAAGGGGAGGGGAGGGGAGGATAAAGGAGGGGAGGGGAGGGGAGGGGAAAGGAGGGGAGGGGAGGAAGGAGGTAGAGTTAAAATTTTCAATCACAGTCTACTTCAACAGTGAACTTCCCATCTTTGGTGACGGTGTCATGTTCTATGTTAAAGTTGCACCTGAAGAGAATGATTTATTTTTGGTCTTAGTGGAGTAGAATTATATTCTGTGGTTACAATGTAAGCACCATGGAAACAAGAGCTTTGTTAACCTTTGCATCACTCTGCTTTAAGTACCTGATGGTTCAGCAATGCACAGCAGCTGCTCTACTGGGAAGCTAAGCCTCACGCCCCTCCCTTACACAGATTCTTTCAGAATATACAACTTTGTTTTTGTAATTTTGTATTACTTTTCTTAAAGAAGGAAGATCTCCTTAAATTGCATAAACCGCAGATCTCACCGAACATGGATCTCTAAGTAACAGGCAATAAATTGAGGTGACAGAACAAAGGTGCCGTGGTGAGAATGAACAGAGAAAAGATTCAATAAATATATTTTAGAGAATACCAGTTGTACCTAGTGATTGGCTGTACTGTGAAAACAGGGAGAAAAGGGAATCAAAACCAAATAATTCTATTTATTTCTTTGATGGCATTAAATTGAAAGATAAGTCATGTGTAGCGTACAATACCTAGGTACCAGTTGTCACTTAAATGACACCTCAGCGATAGATGCATTTCTTGCCAAAATGGAGAAATACCTAAATACTACCATAATCAGTTAGATTACAAACCGCTTAAATGACTTTACCAAATGACAATGACCAAACAGTGAATATAGATTTGAAAGGTCCTAGGGGTGTGTCAATTGCCTGGATTTTTATACTTCTTTTTAGTACATTTGCTAGTGATTTGGACCAAAATATAAGCATATGCTTGACACATTTACATATGTGATACGATTTTGAGAAAGTTAGAGGATGAACTAAAAATTAAAAAGGAGGCAGAAATAGATTCTAGATTATTTTAATTGGGCTACATGACTTGGCAGCAGCATTGTTAAAAATGACTTTGAGGTTCCAGTTCTCCCTGAGTTCACCTTGTGTCAGCTTGTGTTGTTCATTACCCGTGAAGGCTTACTTCTTTCTAAGAAAGGTCTAGGGCATTGTTTCTAGACTCTCAAATGTAGGGAGAATGATAATTTGTTTCTTTCAGTAGTGTCTTCTGATTGTGGGCAGTTGTTACATTCTCTCTGATCGGAATGGTTCTACTTAAGCCCATAAGGATAAAGCTACAGTGATCGTGTCAGTAGGTTTGACTTCATTAAAATAATTGTTTGATAGAAACAACAGATGGAGAAAGGTGTGGTGGTTCACACCTGTAATTCCAACACACTGGGAGCCTGAGGCAAGTTCTTGAGCCCAGTTTGGGCAATTTATTGACTTAGTCACACTGAGAAAAATAAAAAGGTCTGGGGATATAACTCAGTGTAATGTCAATCAGTCAGTCGATCAATCAATCATCATCAGTATTTTAAAAATAAAATAAATATAACAGATGAAAGTGTGCTAGTGAGTTGCTAATCATATGTGTTCAATCATAGGTTGTAAGAAGACCACTTAGCTGGCATTTTGTGAGATAAACTAAAGCATTAAAGAGATTATTGCTTTGTGGGATTTTAAAATGCCTTTTTAACATAGAATATTCAAGATTCTATTACTCAGTGGTTCCTTGATAATTTTTATTTTAATTCCAGGTTTTTGATCTAACTTCTTCTGAGTTGATCTTTTAACTTATAATTAAACTGGCAGCCATTCACAGTATGTTACTGTCTGTGTTTTCAGAGTCTCATTTCATAAATCCAAAAGATAAATTCTTATTGAAAACTCATCTGCTGCTTATTTTTCTGTTTGAGCAGAATTCAATTTATTTATCTATAGTAAAGCTTCATAAAGTACAGTTTCTGGCATAAGTATAAGGGTTTAAAGAGAGTCTCTACAAAATCAAGACAATACATGTATTTCCCACAGTGACAGGTCCATTTAGCTTAAAAGAAAATGTAACCTGATATTTCTAGATTTTCAGCTCCAGTTTTCTTGAAAAAGAGACTGTAAAACTATATGCATTAATGTTCTCATTAATCATTAAGTTGATACTGACACACTTATAAAACCAGCTACCTTTTGCCCAAATAGTTGTGCTAGAAAATGTTCTTTACAGAATTATTTGTCCTTTGACATATAAGTCAAATTCTCACAGTAAAAAGAAATTGGGGTCTTCTGTTACTGGGACTTGTAGAACTTGATTATTTGCTTTAAAGTTCAAACAATAAAAGAATATTTATTAGCAAAAGAGAAATACAACAGCTTTAATGACAAGTTAGTAATATCCAAGGATTTTTTTTATAAAATAACAAAGAATGGGTAACCAAATTTAGACCTAATGTTGAAGGAAATACTTAATTCTTATATAACATAATTAAAAAGAAAAAAATTAAATATATGACTATTCACAGTAAAAGGCAAATCTAAAAAATCAAGATGAAGAATCAATATTCATATTCAGAAAACAATCAAGTAAATTCAACTTGAATGAAACCATTATAAAGAAACATGAGAAGTAAAAGGTAAAAGTGGTATCATGGCATTTATAATATATTTATCTTTTGTAAACTAGAATTTGTCCTATTACTTCTCTGAAGTCTTCAGAGCGAACCTGTTAATAGGAGCATAGTTGACCTCTAGATCACACTTGGAAGTTTGTTCTTTGCAGCTGAAAAGTCATTGCCTTATCTAAGAATGCTTGCAATCTAAATAGTGCTTTCAAATGAACCCATAAAAAGAAGTATCTTCAATAAAAAGCAATAAGATTGTGCTAACAGGGTTCAATCTTAACATTTTCCAGCATGTATACAACAAGGTGTCCCTGAACCATGGTTTACGAGGTCCCATTATAACCGAAGTGTTACAAACTCTGAAGAAATAACTATTTACTTTTGTATAAATAATAACAACAGGAAAATATGTGATTTTTATAGCTTAGGGGGATAACTAAAAGAAGTACAGATTGTGTACTTACAGGTTTTTAAATTTTACCTTAGTGGTGCTTCTTATTATGATGATGATCATTATAGACCACATTAATTATTATCATGGAAACTAATCTTGTTCTCTCGGTAAACCTGTCAGTGCTACAAACTTTATATAGTCTCAGTAATAGAAAGCCTTTTAGTAAGTTATCTGATAGATTTTTATAAAATTATAAGGATTATGTCCATTGCTCTGAAGAAACTGAGAAGTCCATTAGCAGAGCTGGAGAATATCTGCTAAACTAAATCAGAGCTGCATGATATCATGAGTCATTCCAGAAGCACTCACAAGTCAGAGGAAACACAAACTGGTCAATGCCACCTCACCATGATGCTCTTCCTGCCACTTTTTCCCAGTCACTTTCTAGTTCCTTACCAAATGTTGTTTTTGTTTCTCACAGTATTCATCAATACTGGTACTGCATAGTACTCTGATTTACGTGTTTATTGCCTATCTCCTCTTCTCCAATGTTATGTCCATAAGGACCAGGATGTGATTTGATTTGTTTGCAATCCCACAGACTGAAAGAATGTGAAAAATTGGTGACTTTCAATAAATATTTGTTAAATAAATAAAAACTCAAGGGAGTTAAAATATCACCTGTGGAAGAAAAGTGAAATCCTTTTCTCTTGGAGGCATTTGGAATACTGAGCAACACTTACAAAGATATGGTTAAAAGCATATGAAAAATAACACAGATTTCCTAGAACCCAATGTTCTTAATGTAAAGCAGAAGGTGTAAGAACAGAAAAAGTACCGAACTTCCTCACAAAAAACAGTTGTACTCTTATACATAGATACAAAGTCTGTATTATTTTGCATCTCCCCCCTTTTACAGAACTGACTATAAAAAGAACAAATCACCAGTGTTGAAAGAATTGGATAAAGAAATGTATGCAGAATATTCTAAGAAATTAGGATGCAATCATAGAACACTGGTGTAAAGAATGAATTAAAATCTCAAGTCAGAAGTACTCTGGAAACAATTAACTCTAGAAGAATTGAGTTGAATGTAGAAAGAAAATGTTTATAATACATGAGATACTTTTCATATGCTCATGAAATTTTCATCATGTATCTTTGTGTTGGGGTTGTTTATTTTGCCAAAGAAAGTGACTTAAGTACTATAGTAGCAAAATCAGTAAACTACAGAATGTTGTTTACTCCAAGATTTGTTTTCAAGTTTTCAATGGGTTACAAAGTGCTTTGGGAACCAGCAAGCTTTAGACATTTATCCCATGGAGTTCAGAATTGCAGAGAAAATCTACTAAGGACAACAGTTCAGTCATACATTGTGTATGTGTGTGCATGTGTAGAGGTGGAGGGGAGAGGCGAGGGAAAGAAGGCATTGCACTAAACATCAAGAAGTTGTTTGATATCAACTGAGGCAAAAACAGCAGGGGCTTTGTGTTGAAATGTTAGAGACCACTACGAAGTGGCTCTGAGCAGGGTTTAAAATTAACTAATTGACTTTCTGTTTATCTATGAGCCTGTCCAAGGCCTAGGCGCCTTGCGTGGCAACGGGAGCTGATTCATATTAAGTGAACCTCTATGAATCACTGGTCCTGGCTGAGGCCTGTAGTGGCCAGTGAGGCCAGAGATACCTCAAAGTGCAAGATAAGAAAGGCCACAACTGACTACATCTTGGCTCCAAAATCAATTAAATAGATAGAAACTGCAGCTGCAGGCATCTCACTCCTGCAGTATTGTTTCCACCGTAAATAGCATCATGGAGATAGTTCTCCTTAATTGGCACAATTTACTACTTGGAGAGGTCTTTGAAGTGACTCCCAAGGTCCCGCTCATTTCCTGAGTTTTCCTCAGTATCCCCTTTCTTTGTCTGTAATGAAAATAAATATGGGCAAACCAGAGAAGCTCTTTGTCTTAGCCTTCATGATAGCCTCAAAGTCAAGAATTCTGCAAGGGGCTTTGATCCTCCTGGAGCCCTAAAATCATACCTCTTGTCTCATTTATTTAAGCTTTCATCGTACACTCGTTTGGAAGATTGGGGATCTAGGCCGGGTTTCTGATATTGAAACACCTTTGCTTTCGGTAGCAGCAACTTTGAATTTAAAGATGGAAGAGTCACTACTTTCTTGTGTAAGGATAATGGTACTGTTTTTGTTTTTGCATACTCTCTTCGGTAGTCATAAAGGACTAGTTGTTGGAGAGAACATGATAATAATAATAATCCCATTCCCTTGAGATATATATATATATATATATATATATATATATATATATATATTAAATTTACTGTCTTGGACTTACATTGAAGTATATAACTGACCTCAATTTCCAAAGAAAAGGAATATTTTCTCATAAGCAATTTGATACTTCTAATAACACAATTTGCTGGCCTCTGATATGATGACACATCTTGAAATTTAATATAAATGACTAGTTAATGTGGGGTAATCCACCAGCCTTACTGGGTCTGGTTTTCTTTTTCTTTTCTTTTCTTTTTTTTTTCTTTACCTTTTAGCTTTATTCATTTAAAATGCTGGTGTCTTAAACTTTTGTTTCTTTTAATTTGCTCAGCAATGTGCCCTTATGTCATGTGCAAGTAATACTCATTTCCTCTCATATTTTATTTGCTTTGCTATCTTATTTAGTGTCAGTGAAACAGCCTTGTTGGTAAAGAAGGTAATCTAAGTCAATGTTTTCCATGCAATACACAGTTTCCAGGTTCAAATGCCCAACTTTCATTTCTACTATTCTTTTCTTAATAGCATTCACCACTGTGTACAAAAATAAGCTTCTTCTTTATTTCAAATGAGGAAAAGAAAGTTACACCAAGGTGTAGCAATATTATGACAAGGCATTTTTATAAAGAAGCACTGTTCTCAAGAGCTTTAATGAGAAAACACTAATTTCTGCCCATTTTCATATTCAAAGCCCGAGAAACATTTTGCATACTTAAGAACATAGCAGTGAACATCCTGCTTTGATGTTGTGACTTGCCTAATTTTTCAGTATGCTCTAACTGATTTTAGCATGTTTCTTTTTCATTTTCGGAAAGTTACTTTTAGTTGAGTTTTCATTCAACATCATATTTCTTTCTTTTCCACTACTTCCATTTTTCCTGATGGAAACTTGCTGCTTTCAAAACAGGAAATGAAGAAGAATGGCCTTTCAGGTCATTTCCTGGAGCTAAAATTCAGCTTCAAATCCAGGGAAAATAAAACCAAATTTCAATATCTAATTAAGAATTTTGAACCACAGAGCAATTTGAGAATTTGTTTTTTCTCACGCTATTTTATAATGCCTAATTATTCTTCAAGATTTGCTTTCTGGCTACTCTCTAACTCTCTCAGCTCTTTTGATCATCAAGTGATGTTTTCATTTTATCCTCTGAAGTCTTGGAGAATTATAAATTTTCTGCAACACTAACATTTCAGATTATAGAACAATGCTGTTTGTTTTGCCACTGGATTTCAAAATGTACTTTTCATCATTTTCGGTCAGGCTAGACATATCATCAAGATGCCATGCAGTTAAGTTTAGGGCAGTGGGCCACAGCTCACTTCCCGCCCTCCCTCCCTGAACTCCTCCCTATCACCCACTCTCCTCCCTCCCTCTCTTCCTCTGCAGCCTCTCCTACAGGCTCACCAGGCAGAAGTAGATAAACTGATATGAGAGAAAATAACACCTTGTTATTGACTACTTCAATATTTAGACTTTTAACACCTGCTCTCTAACATTCTGTAGACTCCCCAAATATCAAGCACTTTTCACAGTTCGATGAGAAAGGAAGTCTTAAGAAAATATTTCCTTTGCAAGTGGGGCAGACAGTATGTTAGTAAGAGAAATGGTAACAAGGAATGTGAGGCAGCAAATAAAACACAAAACACAAGGCTTCTTAAATTATCTAGAGATTGAGCTTCCATTAGGCAAAAATAAAAACTGTAGGGTTGTTTTATCTTACAAATACAGAATTGTTGCAAAATAGAAAAAGGTCTAGAACACCTTTGGTTTTTGTTTGTTTGTTTGTTTGTTTTTTACTAAACTGAGAAGACATAAATCAATTTTCTTTATCAGATCCTGGTAAGTAGGACCTGTGGTTTATTTTTCTTCTGCTTAGGATCTGAAGAAAAATCAGTTCTGATTCATTCATTTACTCATTAATTTATTCAACAAAACTTACTCAAACTATTGCTGCTCAGTAATGCTTACTCACTGAATTACAAAATGAAGAACCATTTTAACATCCAAAAATTCTAAATTTCTAAATTTCTAAATCCTGTCTTGTAGAAAATCATATTTTTCAAAGTTTTAAGAAACATTTTTTTAGAAATTGACTATTATACAAAAGAACCAAAGTCTCTATAAAAATCTTGACAAAGGATAGCACTATTGAACAGTTATAATTCCAGATATTAAGGTATTATAAAGGGATAGTAATAAGAATAGAATACAGGTACAAGAATAGACAATAGCAGAATAGAGTCCAGAAATAGACTGAAGTACACATAACTCCTTAATTTATGACCAACACACTAATGAAATTCGGTGAATGAAAGGATAGTCTTTTCAATAAATGTGCCAAATAAATTGGAATTTCGGAATGGAAAATTCTGTAAGTTTTGATTAGTAACTGAAAATACATACAAACACATGTTGAAGTGTGTCATGTGCTTAGATGTGAAAGGTAAATAAAATCACATCTCTTTTCTTAGGCAGGCTTGAGCTTTCTCAATTTTATTGATCTTTTCAAAGACCAGCTCTTGGTTTTACTGATTTTTTCCTATTTCTGGTTTCAGTTTCAATTATTTTTGCTCCCATTTTATTGTTTCTTCTCCTAGGCTTGCATTTAATTTGTTCTTTTTGTGGTTTCATAAAGCAGAAGTTTAGATTATTTACTTGAGTTCTTCTTTCCCAATACATGTACTCAGTGCTATAATTTTCTCTCTACACACTGCTTTCACTACATTCCACAAATTTTGATAAACTTCATTTGTGTTTTCATTTATTTCAAAGTATTTATTAATTTTTCTTGAGATTTCTTCTCTGACCCATGTATCACTTTGAAGTGTTTTGTTTAATCTCCAAATATTTTAGAATTTTTCCAACTATGTTTCTGTTATTGATTTCTAGCTTACATTCTATTATGGTCCAAGGTAATACATTACATGATTTATTTTCTTTGCGATTTATTAGGTATGTTTTATAACCCAGAATATGGCAATGCTGTGCTGTATTATGTTGAAGATTTATAGACATAGAAAGTGCCTTTGTCTGGGTTTCAAATATAAAAGAAGTTGGTGTATTTTTAATGTTAGTTGTGAAATTTTCTTTAGGCTTTGATTTAGCAGTTTTGCTAATGAAGCTTCCTTCAATTTCTTATTTTTTGTGATTTTAATTTAGTCTCAATTAAGTATTAAACTTTATGCTTTTTTCTGCATTGATTAAGATATATTTGGTAAATAATGTCGATAAACTTCTCAGATTTTAATTATTTTTGCATTCCTAAGTTAGCCTTTAATAATAATAAGGTGTTAATCACTAATCACTTGGTTAACTAATAATTCATTTAAAAATTTCCACATGTTAATAAGTGACATGGGCTTATAATTTTTTCTTTTCATACTATTCTTATGTAGTTAAGAAATTAAGGTTAGACTAGCCTCGATGCTTGAATAAATTTTCTTTTTTAAAAAAATTAAAATAGGAATTATCTGCTCCTTCGATGCTTATTAGAAGTCACCTGTAAAACTCTTAGGTTCACCATATCTATTTCTTTTTCTTTCTTTTGAGTTGCTGGCAATGTCTTTGAATATTGTTTCAATGCCTTTGGTAAGTAATATTCAACATTTATGTTGCATTCTCTTGCTCACTTTGGCATTTTATACTATTGAGATATATATTCACTTTAGTCGTTCATATTTTCTGAGGTTTGGACTGCATCACATTTTTCTCTTTTTCTCCTTAACTCCACTTTAAAAATTCTGCTATATTTATTTCCATATTCTCTTACTTATAGTTGCACCATGGACAATCTCGTTAGTCTGCGCTTTTCCAGCATTCTTTTTTTTTCATCTTTCTCATACTAAAACAGTTAGATCTACAATGATCTAGTTAATGAGTCAGGTGTCAGATTTTATTTTTTAAAGACAGGCCATTGCATCTAGCATTTCACATCTCCTCCATAGTGAGGCTGACATTTTCTCCTTCTGGAAATGGCTAAGGGTTTTGGCCCCTAAGTGTCAGAATGAAGTTTTATGATTTCCTTAATTAGGTAAAAATACATAATGCAGCTTTAGCTTCATTCATTAGAATGCAGTGATAGACATAATAGAGAGGAAAATAATAAGGGAGTTGCTCCAGCTGCTACTGCTGCACAACAGATTCCTCCAGATCTGGTGTCTTAAAACAACTCACCCCCTTCACAGGAGCACTCGGCTCTCTTCCACAATGTCTGAAGCTTCCAGGAAAAGATTCAATGATTAGAAAGAGTCAGTGAGTAGAGCTGAAATCATTGGAATGCTTGTACAAAGGATGTTCTTTAATAGGAAATATTCCAAAATTTGGCAGCTATAGACTTTGAATCTTGGGCCTCCATTCCCATATCCAATCTCTGTGGCAAATTAATAGTTCTCTTCACTGGCATTAAAAAGTAGACAACAAAAATTTGACTTACCAGTGTGTTTCAGGGTCCATTTGCTGCAGCAGAACCAGAGTAAAACTCAAGGTAATGGATTCAAAGTGTCTAACATCCATGTCACCTGCCAGAGCAACGTGGTTCCTGGCTCTCCCTTTTACCCCTGTTTTGGGTTTTTCAGCTGTAAAAGAATTTCAGAGGGCAGGGGTGTGCTTCAAAAGTTAGGAAGGAAAGCACAATCTCAGTTGGTAGTTTTCTGATTTTATATTCCTATAGCAAAGAGTGCAATTCTTTTGTAGGATTCACTCAGAATGGTTCTTATGTGAGGCAAGCAAAAATTGTTTTGAAATAGAAAATTAAAAGATATGAGCACTTTGGGAGCTCCTGTAAAATTTTCCTTCTAAAAACCTGCTGCTTCAATTCTTACCTGTAAGTCTAATTTTCCCAGGGAGACATGAGAAAGCACAGCATAAATATGCTAAGATGGACGATGCATCCATTTTTTCTAAGAAGAGAGTAACAAAAGATCCTGCAAAGAAAAATTTCTGATTCCAAAACTGAAAGTTACTCTCTTACATCTCATGGTCACACACCATTTTGATTTATAGAATCAAAAAGAACAATGCAGACACTGCCTATCTTGATACTAGTGTTAATCTGGAGGCTGTCATAAATGACTATATACATTGATAATGCTGAATATAATTTATTTAAAAAGGTATTTGACAGTCCAGGGGAATATCCTGGAATGATCAAATGATTATTCAAGAAACCAATGTCTAGAAAGAGTTGCAGTTATGCAATTCACACCAACAAAACCGTAGTTCAACAAAAAAGCATACTCATAGCCATATGGTAAATCTTTCTTCCTTCTTTTCTTTCTTTCTTTCTTTCTTTCTTTCTTTCTTTCTTTCTTTCTTTCTTTCTTTCTTTCTTTCTTTCTCTCTCTCTTTCTCTCTCTCTTTCTTTCTTTTTCTTTTTCTTTCCTTCTCCTTCTTCTTTGTCTTAGTCTTCATCTTTGTCTTCATCTTTTTGAGACAGGGTCTTGCTCTAGAGTTCAGGTTGGCCTTGAATTCACTTTGTAGCCCAGGCTGGCCTCAAACTCATGGCGATCCTCTTGTCTCAGCCTCCTGAGTGCTGAGATTACAGATGTGTGCCAAGCCTGGCTGATGCAAATGTTTCATTCTAAGGAAATCTCCTGTTCCAATATATGTATTTTCCTTAATTTCATATCAGACTCTTTGCTATATTTATTAGCCCAAATGTTTATTTAGCAACCGTGTGAGTAGTTTGATTTGAATCTACCAAAATAAGCTTCTTTAAATCTTAACCTTTTCTCTTTAAGGAAAGATATTTTCCAGTACACAGTTGGGATTGTTTGGGGGCATGAACGCAACTGTTTTCTTCTCTTTGCTTTAGGCTCATAACACACACACACACACACACACACACACACACACACAAAGTCAGAATTTAAACAATTAGGAAAGGTGTATGAATTTAGCATTGTCCAGTTATGGGTCTTATCCAAACCTTAACTCATTAAATCTTATGCACTTATTTTAATTCCTGCCCTAATTTCCCATCAAATGAGAGGAAATGGTTGTAGATGTGTATTATTTTTTCCCTTTCTAATACATTTGATCTAAATGCATTAGCAATAGGGTTGCACTAGTAAGACAATGGGTTGAAAATTTGTATCAATTTTCATTTCTTGCCAGTGACACAGCAATAAAAGGGTTTTTAGACAGCATAGCAAGGATTAAGATAATAGGAAAGAATATAATCATGATACATTTTTGGAAACTGGAAAGCAGATGGACTAGAAAACTAAATCCTAAATTGACAGGGAGAACTCTCAAAAGTTCCAAAATAATCTTACCACCAACCTCTGCAGAAGTAGAAGAGAAGGAGTGAGGTGGGACTGAAAACTAAATTATGCTGAAGGTCATTTTTTAAAGAAAGAGTTAGATTCTTAGATCCTCTCCAACTGCCTATGCTTCAGAACAACATCTCCTTCACCACTCCAAGAGATTTAATCTCTGCAGAATGTAAAATACAGTCTCTAAACTAAAGGACTAAACCACAAAACAGGGGTAGAGAAGTCAGACTTGTGCCCTTCAGGTAGAATAGAAGCTCTGTTTTCAGGGAACTCTAGTCTAATAAGCCAAAGCAAAAAAGCAAAAAATATTGACTGACACTGATTTTAGACACCACCCTACAGAAGAGCCCCTAGACAACAATCCACATGCTTGCACCTGGACTTTATTCAATAGACTGTTTAGTTCATTGCTTTTAAATCTAAGACAGAGCAGGCAAGGTTTCTATAACATTTGGCAAAGAGAGCAGAAGCATTAGAAATTAAAAATAAAAAATAATTTAAAGATTCAGTAAATGTTGGAAGATAAAGTTAGGAACAGAGAATTCTAAAAGGGTCAAGGAAAAATAAACAGGTTTTGTAAGAAAGATTAGGAAGAATAGCTTAGCCATGAAATAGAATGGATTAGTATAATAAGGAAATGCAGAAAATAATCGAGTAATACTTCACAACACTAAGGGAAAAGAATTTTCTTCCTCAAATTCTATCCCCAACAAATAACTAAATCAAGATCAAATAAACCCAAGAGTAGAATAAAGTCATTTTCAGACATACATGCTTTCCCTGGGTGATATGAGATTAAATGATAGGGTGAGGGGATCAGGAAGCAAATAAACAGCACAAGGAAGAGACGGCTGTGAATGTGATTTCTAAGACTGGAACTCCAGGCTACACTGGAGCAGGTTGTGAGGCTCTACATGGTCTCTTTAAGAAAGAAGGGGTAAGACACCAGCATACTTAAGGAAATTTAACAGTACAGAAATTTATCAGTACAGAAAACTGGGTTTAGAATATTCATAAACTCCCTGTACTATCCTTGTGATGTTTCTGTAAATTCAATCCTATTCTAAAATACAAAGTTTATTTTAAAAAATAGAACCCTTTTGGGAGTGTTGGGGTGGTATTCGTTTTGGGAGTGTTGGGATGGTGGCTGAAAAATATCCCTTATTTTACTTCCATCTAAATACAGATATGTTATTTACAGATGGGAGGTCATTATCAAAATACAAATATGTGGGGCAGTGAGGAGTACAAATAGGTGGCAGTGGTTAGGGGGATACTGGTTTAGCCTTGTTATACTTTTTGTCCCTAATTCATGTGTATATATAGCTTGATGAAATAGAAAATAAATTTAAAAAGAAAAGATGTAGTTCCCATGTATTATACAGATTTTTTAGGACAATTTTAATGTTCAACAGCATTTTCCATCTTGCTTTAAGAAACAATTTGGTTTGACAAACCCAGCCACTTTTAGAAGACCAAATTGTCCATAACAGATCTATGTTATTTGTGTATGTATTGTTTGAGTATAAAGGATAGTGCTAAAATTACATTCAAAATGTTACTTCTTACTGTTAAGTTAAATAAAATTGTCTACTGTTTACACTGATAATTTAGTTTTTTTTCCTACAAGTGCATGCTATACCACCTCCAGTTTTGTAAAAGCAAGATAAATGCAAATTAAGGAGTTTTAATGTATAGACTTTATTTAACAAGATATTCCAGAATGTGACATAGCTTGTGCTTTTACATTCCCACTTTCAAATTTTCTGAAAACACTTGAAATTGGCTAAAGAAAATACTAATTATAATTCTTTATTCACCCATAGACTATCATTAAATTATTTGTATACTGATTAAAATGGAGATTTATTTTTACCATTTCTTTCTCGTAAATAGCAAGGCAAATTATTCATCTTTAAATTATCTTACCTATGATGCTTCTAGGAAAAAAATCAAGTTCCTATTCATGTAAATTGCAGTTAAAGCTTTTTATCGGTTGGTATATGCTGTGTCTTTGCCACTTTTCTTCTAGCAAATAAGATGTTCTTGTTGCAGCAGGATTCTTTTAAGTCAGTAGGTCCCTTGGCCTAACTATGGGTCTGGTAACGTTATCCTACTTTCTTACACTGATTCAACTGTGTCTCAGTAACTCTGCCCTAAGATTGTACTTGTATTCTCTCAAATTGGACTAGTCCCCTTCAGCTCACACCACATCCACCATGATAGCCTGTTGTCATCCACCCTCCTCACAGGTCTGAACCAGTAAGATCGATTGTGATAGATGTATAGAAGCCTGGTGGGAGAAATGAAATAAATTTTCATCGAGGTTAAATTTTGTTCTGAGCTTCCAAAAGAATCAGTGGATCTATAACTTTGAGCATCCATGAATGACATATAACTTTTAAAAACATATTAATGTTTAAATCAGGTTAAATATAACTATTTAATCATGCAATTTTTTTGCAAAACCACTCAAAGTCCTTTCATCTAACTTTTTGAAATATATTGTATAGTATATTATCATTATCTATAATCACCCTACTGTGCAACAGAGTACCAGAACATCTTGATCTCATCTAATTATAACTCAGTACCCATTTTATCTTGTCTTTAATGTTGTGCATAATATTTTAAAATTAGATTTTTATTTAAGTCACAATTAGCAGGAAGATTTTATGAACTGATTTATATTTTTAAATTTTTCTCTTTAATAAGAAATTTTATAATATCCCAAAAAGACTCCTTGCTAGGAGACTCCAAATAATAGAATAATAGCCAAATGATGGTGGCTCCCCTTTAATACACTCTTAGTTGTTCTAGGACAGATTTGTCGTGAGTCCAGTTCACATAGAAAGCAACCACTGAAACTGCCTCAAAAGCACAGATATTGCTGAGAGGAATTGAGGTACTTAGTTGAGTCATCTTTTTCTAGGCCAATAGATTAATAAAATACATAAGAAACGGGAAATGGCTAGGATGAACCCATCCTAACACTGAATCTGTGTAATCAGCATGTCAACCTTTTACCTACTTGTTTTCCTCATATTCAGTTTAGATCTTCCTCATTTTACACTCTTAGAACATCTTTATTGTACCTTATGGGGGAGCCCTTTTGTTGTGAATTCTCCCACCTTCTTAATGTTTTTCACTATTATTCATCAAAAATGTAATTAAAAATAATAACTGTAAATTATTGGGTTCTTACTATTATTATCATACTCTACAGTTGAGGAATTGAGTATTTATATCTAGAGGTTAAATAGCCCAAAGTTAAATGCTGAGGCCAGATCCAATGGATGTTAACACCTGTACATGTACCCTCTAAGTTATAGATCATTCCAAGTTCATACATCTCACATACACTGCTTTTTGCATATGGTACTATCCTATAGAGCCAGGATATGGTAAAATCTTCAGAGATTTTTATCTTCTAGAAAATGTTTCTCCTTTGTTAGCATTTTGGTGGAATATTTTGCTTGGGTTCTCTAATTTCACATTTTTTTCCATCTCCTTTATTTAAAACTCTTTTATTTACATATATTTAAAAAATCTCAGTGTTCTTACCTCTCTGAATTTTTACTATCCAGATCATATTCTTCAGCTTTGCTAATGTGGGCATTCCCATTGCTTTTATCCTTAGCTTCCTTTTCATCAGTCTCTACACTTTGCTGTTTCCAGATGAACTTTACATAAGTCCTGAAGGTCATGTTATATCATCATTTTCCAACATGAATTTACTGTATTATTTGAGAATAGTCAATTTTATTATAAAGAACCAAGTAAACAGATGAAATGTGTAAGAGTTTTTTAAGTACAGACAATGATTAAGTTAATAGCTTACAGCATTACCTCATCTATTCATATTGCTATAATAAAATACCATGAACTGGATGGCTTATAAACAACAGAATTTTACTTTTCAAAGTTCAGGAGGTTGAGAAGCCCATGATCAAGGTGCTGGCAGATTCAGCATCTGGTAAGGGCTCATTTCCTTGTTAAAATATGATTCTTTCTTACTGTGTTCACACAGTGTAGAAGAGTCAAGGCCTTGTGTATAAGGTTTAAGCTCTCAAGATCTAATTATCTCTAATTAGGTTTCAATATGTGAATTATGAAGACAGTATATTAGTCACTTTCTCATCACTGGGACAAAATACTCAACACTTGCAGTTTAAAGGAAGATAGGTTTGACTTGGCATATGGTTTCAGAGGGTTTAGTTCACATTTGGTTGCCTCCAAGGCTTGGTGGAGGAGGCCTTGTGGAGAAAGCCTGGTGGAGAAGGAAAACTACTCACTCTGTGGCATCCAGGAATGAGAGATGGAGAAGAGATGACTCAGGGACAAGAACACACCATTCCAGTTTATATTCCATTAACCCAGCCCTTTCTACCATGCCCCACACCCTAGCAGTATATTCAGCTATGAGTGAATAAGTGAATTAATCTACTGATGAGTACAGAACCCCAGTGATCAAATTACCTTCTGAGAGCTGCACCTCTGAGTACATAAGACTTTAGGAAACATTTAGATATAGACCATAATAGTACAAACATTTATACCATACTAGACATGTAAGCAATACTCATGATATATACTGATAATAAAGAAACGAATAATTTGTGAGACACAGGCAGAATCCATAAGGTAATAAAAAAAGGCTAGTACCCTGTAGCACAAATTAACAATAGGTAAAGTTAATGAAATATACAATATACCAAGTAGGAATGTTCCTTATAGACTAATAGGACTGGGAAAATCAAGTCATGTCCTACTCCCAGTGCTGCCAGAAGTACTAATATCTTCTGAAGCCTTTTAACATTTTATTTGAACTTCTTGTTTTCTGCATTTTACTACCAGGTGCCAATCCTATCTCACATCTAGATCAAAAGATCCCTGAAAATAGGCATATTGATACAAGCATTTTTTATTCTTAGGAGCAATGGTAACCAGAGCAGCTGTCCACACGTTTGAATGGAGGATTGTATAACCCGGACATGTTGGCTGAAAGGTTACTGCTTCTCCTTTATTATCACTTTCATAAAACTGTTCATCTGTGAAATAACTGATATTAAAGAATTTAGACATTTGATCAAGAGCTAATGCTCTCCAATTCTTTACGTACTTAAACATATGTGCCACTCAATTTGGAATAATTTGTTCCCTTTTTACTGAAAAGAAGTAAAATATTTAAAAATACTCCCAATATATATTAATGCATTACATCTGCACTTGCTGTGTAATAATAATATGTGATATAGAGGCAATACAGTTTAGTAGTTAAAAGTATTGACTCTGAAGTCCAGTGCCGGGCTTCAGACCTAGATTTGTAATTTACTTGCTCCATGACCTTGAGTAAGTTTGATATATATCTACCTTCTCCTGGTCCTCATATATAAAAGCTGGAAAAATAAAACAGAAATTGTTCCTAGAGTATAGGGTTCTTGTGTAGAATAAATGAATGAAAGCAAGCAAAAGTGCTTATGACGATGTCTGCCACGTGAGAAGCTGTCACTATATGTTAGCTCTTATTACGGTCCTGCAAATCCATTTTAAACAGATTTCCTTCTTTATGCTCTGTCTGAATAACCTTCCAGCCAGAATTGTTTGCCTTTTAAAGTCAAACTCCAGTCTCACATCTTCCCTAGATAAGCAAACACATACACACTCATTATCAAAGGTTGGAAAAGCTGAAAGTAATGCTTTTGGTCATTAACTCTAATAATACTCCCTTTAAGTTTGTTTTGCCCTGTTGAGTTTATGAACCATTTTCACATTCATTGCATCATTTGACTTTCACACACCTCTGCAACAAAAACAGCCAGCTATTATTTCTTGTTTTTGAAAGATAAAGAAACCAAAGCACGAAGAGGTTAAATGGCTTGGTTTGGTCACCTAAAGGATGAACATGATAAACTCAGGGCTTTGGAACCCCTTGCATACATGTCCTACCCCACACAGAGCAAATTCTATTGAGAAGTTTCAAATTAGTAGTCCCCAACTTGCCCTGCTGCATGCAGTTTTTTTCTTTTAAAAATTCCCAATCGGAAGAAGTAACCTATTGTTTATTCTACTCAAGTATTTTGCTACTAGGATGCATTTAACATGATCATCAGATTCTGAGGAAATGAGAGTAAAAAACCTCCACATAAACAGTTGAATTTCCCTCCTTCACATTGTGCTGTTTCATCTCCCTAAATAGCAATATACCTGTCTAGGTTTAATTCCCACTGACCACTTATCAGTTGCATGACCTTAAGATAGTTAATAAACTCCCCTGTTTCAGTTTCCCCATCTGTAAAATGGAGACAACAATATCACTTACTTCATAGCATTCTTGGGATGCTTACAGGAAGTAATATGTGCAAAATACTCAAAAGAGCGCCCAGGGAATTAGACGTTAATGCCTGTTGTTACAATGCACATGATAAAACACCCTTAATTCTTCCTTGTAATGGCTGATGCTGCTGCAGCTGACTCATGTAACGCCTGTCACTGTGTGAACCAAAACAGCGAGATCCCACTGTGGTCAGATGCTTAAACTGAATCATCACTTTGCACTTCTCACCTAAAACCTTGGACTCTCCCTCACCAGCTCTCCCTTACATAACTTAAGTGAAAATATATATGTTTTCATATTGCCCCAAAATATATCTTGACAAGTCTGTTTTTTGACTCTTACCCTCGTCACCAAGATCACCCTCCAGCTTTGCCTAAGGAATAGGTTTCTATGGCAACATTCACCACCCACAGTCAACAGTCAAATTTCATTTCTCACATTCGACTATTAGAAAATAAATGGCCCATGTAATATTCTTTGTGTTTGTTTCTCTGTTCATTTTTAAAATCTCTTACCTGTTTGAGCCATCTATAAATGTAATAAAGATGACATTTTAAACATTTGAACAATAATTTGTTAATTCAGACAAAAACACTGTTCAGATTCTCAGTATTTTCAAAATAGCTTTTTGTCAATATAAAGAGAAATAAAAAGCACAGTCATAAGCTACTTCAGTCCCAGATTTTGTTTAGTCGAATTGCTTCTTGTTTTGTAATAGGAATATGAAATGAATTGTAACATATTATTTTCTATAAAGAATTTTTCCTCCTTTATTTTTCTACCCTAGGCAAAAATGACATCTGCAACTATTTCTGAAACAAGAGAATTTACCTCTCTTCAATAGCCTTCCCACCAAACACATCAGTATTCCCTCAAAGAAATAACATGCACGCTGACTATCAACAGTACACATTTCCAGAATATTTTTGCAGATAAGTGGTCAAGAAAAACTTGGTAACACTATTTGAATGACTGGTGATTATTAATCACAATTATGATACCATTTAATAAGAACCAAGGTGGATATAATAGCACAGAGTTTAATAAAGTACAGCTGAGAAAGATTTAGACAATCCTCTTGTAAGAACTTTGCAGAATAAATCGTTAGGAATTTTGATTAAGTGCTAAAAATCAGTCTACATGGGTATAAAAAGTGTTTTTCATTTATCCAAAGAAGTAGACCATCTTTTGTTTTTTACCTTTATTAGGGAATCTGAGTTGACTCATTTAAAACCATAAAGACTCATTCATATATGGACAAAGAATATAAGTACTATTTACAGAAACAGACAAACTAGGAGGCATTTAAAAAATCTGGCCTCATGAGATTATAAACAACGTATCCAGGAATAAATGAATTGATTTAGCCTGACTTGTTATTAAGTAACAGATGCTGAAATTTCAAAGGAATATACATTTTTTAATGCAAAGAAAAAGACTTACAGATTTGATTATGGTTTAGACCTAAAATGTCCTCCAAAGTCTCAAATATTTGGAAGGTGATTGGGCCATATAGACATTATACTCATCACCGCACTCATCCATTTAAAAGTTCCATTGCCAGATGGGCCCATATTGGGTGGAGCCTGGTTGGAGAAAAGTCCCTGGGTGTATGATCTGGAAGGATATATTCTTGTCCCTGTTTTTTTCTTTTTTTCCCTCTTCCATCTATGGGATGAGTAGCCTTTCTCCACCTTGCCCTTCCACCATGCCTTTCTGCCTAGAAGTCTTCAAACTGAATCCAGTAGAAATTATGAGTCAAGTAAACCACTCCTCCTTAAATTGCATGTGTCCAGTATAGTGTCCTAGCAACAAGAAAGTGATTAATACAGATTCGCACTGAAATTCTAAATAGCAAACAAATCTTTCATACCATCCTGATGCTTCCTATTAAAAATGAGTATTAAAAGTGAGACAAAAATCAATGAATTAATTTCTTTGAAGAAGCAGTGTGCATAGGTGGTATATATCAGGAAAACTGACAGTGGGCAGGAAGGAAGCCTAGGAAGTGCATCTACATGAAAGGAGACAGATTTTTGCTGTGATGAGTGTAGTTTTTTAGTAGTGGAGATGAGTGGGTGGGAAGGGATAGAACAATTTATTATATTAAAAGTCCTCCAAGTAGATGTTTTAAACACTATGTGAATATAATTCCCAGCTTGTAATAATTACTTCTTTTTCTCATTATCCAAGGCATTATACTCCCTGGTAATTATAATTTCAAGCAAGTTAAAAAGCATTCAGCGAGATAAGATTTAAACATAATCACAGAAAAAAAGGTATTACTTCCCTGTATTTGGAATGGGAAGAACTAAAGCAATTTCTTGAGATGAGATTGAACATCCCAAATCAAAGGGAAATTCCCAATGGTAAATTCCAAACTAGTACAGAAATTTGCTAATGAGCATCTTGGTTCTTAACCTAATGGATCTAAGTGGAGTTAGCTGCTGTCAAATTCGGTTATTTCTACTATATATGTAAACATGTATATATTTTTATTTCAAGACTGCAGAATATTGAAATTACTAAAAGGCATTAGTGCAATATACCCCTGATAGCTGTTTAGGATGCTACATGAAAATTCACAAGTTACAAGCACAGAATTAACCCTTTAGAGGACTATAATAGAAAGATGAGAAAACAATACTCTTTCACTATGTCAATGGATGGTATCTTTTCAGACTCATCTCATGTTCTATTCTAATAAAAGGTAACTCCACTTGAGTTCCTTTGACAGGATTCACAATTTAAATCTGATATCAAGTTTCATTTTTTTGCTTTATCTCCAAAGAACTCAAAGACTCAGACCTTAAAACTACTTTTTGTCCAATTGCTTTGAAACAAGAATGTGCCAGGGTGCTGACCTCTGTGAGAAGTATCTGCTGGAACTGCGTAGATGGTTCATTGTGGGGTTAATGGTTGCCCTTGCAAGAATGACCTCCACTGCACATGGACCAAGTGCTCAAAGCAAGGAAACCTAGCCCAGCACAAGGTTCTGATTGGTCATAGGGAGCAGGTGTTTAATTATTTTCTTTATGAAAAAGCAAATCAGGATTCGGACCAACCTCTAGCAATAAAGCAGGGCATTCCTGAGCCTAACTTAATAGCTGATGACATTAATCAAAAAATGTGCTCATTACTATTCTAGTTCTCTGGAGGATACAGAGAGCATCCCATTACAAAATATTAATGACTTCAAGAAACGCATTTGGGAAGTTAAAATGGATACACAGGAAATAATAGCAAAGACTACAATGGAGTATGTTCATAGAGCAAAGTCTTCTAGTTCTGTTAAAAAGGAAGTCATGCAGAGTTTTTGAGAGGTGTGGGGAAAAGAGGTGGCCTAAGTGGCTGTAGGTTTTATAATAACCTCATAGTTAGTGTGGAGAACGGGGGTCACTGAGCAGGCAGGCATGTGTCTAAGTGAACATACTCCATGATCCTCTTTGGTAGCTCCCTTTTCATTTTCTTTACAACTTTGCCACTATCTGTTAATCTATTTACTTTCACTAACTTTCACTAACTGTTAATCTATTTACTTTCACATACTTTCTTTCAAAACAAGGTATTTCCATTTTATTTATCACTGTATTCCCAATATGTGGTCCAGTGCTAAGGATGGAGTAGAAGCTCAATAATGCATGGAGAAAAAAGGAAGCATTCTCCATTTTGTTTCCCTTGCCTGTGAAGTTTTGGGTGGTTCCCAGATAGTCTCTGTAAGTAGGAACTTGACATTCAGTCTTACACAATTGGAAAGAAAATGAAAGACAAAAAAAAAAAGTTGATGAGAAAATTCAATTCCGTTAAGTGTCTAACAAGGTATGGGGGATACAGGAGGAAGATATCAGATTCAAACCTATGTAACTACATGATTTCTTTCTCAGCACTGTGCCTCCAGGGCCTGATATACCACAAGCCACAGGTTTATGGTCCATCTTGGCAGTTAAGTTAGAGTTGTACTCAGATAGTGTTGAAAAGTACTCAGTTATATGGTGACTCCAGCTTTAATTTTTTTTGAGAAACCACCAAACTGCTACTCTCAGCAGCTGCACTATTTTACTTTACTGCTAACACATAAATATACTTAACGCTATTGAATGACATACTTAAAATGGTTAAGATAGTAAATCTTATGGTATGTGTTTTTACCACAATTAAAAATTGAGAAGTGATTGTTGGGTACCTACTAGGTACTGATAAGCATATGAGAAGCATTCTAGCTGACTAACTCCTTGTATAACATATTGGCACATCTAAAACCAAATGCTAGAGAGAACAATGGCTGCAGCAGCAAACAAGCCCAGTCTGGGAACAGCACCATGTGCGGGCTATGGCCAGACTGGGAACAGCTAGACCACAGCCCCTAAAAAGAAGTACTAATATCTGCCCCCTCCCTGGTCTTGTAAGTGACCAGCTTATCTGGAGAAACACAGGCTGTGATGACAACTATCGAGATGGAATGCAATTGGATGCCTCTGGTGCTTTGGTGTTTCACCTACATTGCAGGTCTAGGGCCAGTGGTTTGATCATAGGTTCAGAGGATATTAGTATGCAGTGTGACATCTAGGGGGAATCTCCTTCTGAGGGTTGCAGCCATTGTTGATTTCCTATGGTCTTGTTTTGAGGTCCTATACCATTTCCATTTTTTTGTTGGGTTGAGTTTTATTCTCTTTTGTTTTGTTTGATTATGTTAAATTCCGTGGAGAAGCTATTTCAAGGATAGCAAGATATAGTAGCAATTTTGGATTTACTATTGGCTTGTTTTGAAGTCCTTTATCACATTCATTGTTTTGTTTTTATTGTTTCTATTCTATTCTGTTCTGTTTGATTTTTACTATGTCTGAAGTTTTCTGCAGCTGTTTTGAAGACATCAAAAGGCATTATGGTAACTACTGTTGATTTCATAATGTTTTGAAGTCCTGTATTTCTTACACTGGTTTGTTTTGATTGGCTTGTTAAGTACTTTTTAAAATTAAAAATTAAAGAATTAAAAAAAATCAAATGCTTCAGTCAGGTACTAGAAAGGAAAATGTGGAGATTGGAAAATAAAACCATCCCAACTTTATCACTGCCCTGATGTTTATCCAGATTGATTAAAGTATTCATTCCTATTGCTCCCAGGTGAAGAAGATCTGTCTGGAGAGGAAAAATTAAAGGAGAGTACAACTGAGCCTGAGAAATCACATAGGTAAGAGGTTCTCTATTCTAAGAGGCCAGAAAATTCAGTTGTTATCCCCCATCTTTGTACTCTCCAAAAACAGAACTTTTCTGCAACATAGAAAGAGAATAATAGACCAATGCAATTTCTCCCTCATCACTTTGTTGAGGCTCCTACCCTGTGACTAAGTCACATTGCATCTATTCCTTAGCAAAGGAGGTCCAGCAAAGCCCTTTCTGAATTCTCTCAATTACAGAGAGGGAAAGATTCCCTGCTCTGCTAGTGAACCCTTCTCTGTGCTACACTACATTTTCTCCACTATCCTTCTAGTGCTCAAAGATGCTCCAGGAAAGAATGAGCAGGGATTGACCGATCAATTGCTTGCTTTTCCATGCATAATACATTTATTTATTTGTTTTAAAATTTTACTTGTACATGTTTGCACTTCACATAATTTACAGTTGTCTTGGGGAAGTTACATGCACATATTATAGCACACTTCTTTTTTATCCCCTTCCCTCCATCTCCCTCCATCCTTCTCCAGTGCCCCTACCCCATCTTTTATGTTTGTTGATATTATTTGTCTTAGCTCTTGTTATGGCATATAATGTTTACATTAATTGGGGTTATTATGTTGCTGCAGATGGCATATCTTCTTACTTCCCCTTCTTCTCCCTTCTCCTCCTCATCCCTCACTCTTGTTCCACTAAACCACTTCCCTATTGCAAGAGATCTGTCCTCTTGTCCCTTTCTATTCATCCTTTATCATTTTCTTTGTTTGTACTTTGTCTCATTGAAATGAGAGCTACCGTACAGTATTAGGCTTGTGTGCCTGGCTTATTTCACTCAACATTATGTTTTCCAGGTGCATCCATTTTCCAACAAATGTATCAAATCTGTCATTCTTCATAGCAGAATAGTATTCCATCATATACAGGTACCACATTTTCTTTATCCAGTCATTAGTTGATTGATGGCACAGGCTATTTCCAGGATTTAGCTATTATGAACAGTGCTGCAATAAACATTGGTATGCATGTAAAACTGTAGTATGATGACTTAAGCTCTTTGGGAGAGATACATAGCAGGCAGATAGCTGGGTTATATGGAATTTTTAGCGTCAACTCTACGAGAGATCTTCATACTGACTTCCATAGTGGTTGCACTATTTTGCATTCCCATCAACAATGAAGGAGGGTTCCTTTATCATCACAGCTATGCCAGCATTTATCAGTCTGATTTCTTAATGATTCCCATTCTTTCCAGGGTAAAATGGAATCTTAGCATTGTTTTAATTTGCATTTCTCTAGTGGGCAGGAATGTTGAAAGTTTTTTTTTTTTTGTTAATTTGTTGACCATTTGTATTTTTTCCACTGTGAAGTATCTGTTCATTTCTCTTGCCCATATCTTGATTGTGTCTTTAAGTTTAGGTAGTTTAATTGTTTTGAGTTCTTTGTATATTCTATGCATTAATCCTCTGTCTGAGGAGTAGCTAGCAAAATTTTCCCCATTCTGTATGTTGTTTCTTCACTCTACCAATGATTCTTTTGCTGTACAGGAGATTTTTAGCCTTATATCATCCCATTTATTAATTCTTGTTGCTATTCCTTGTGCAGAAAGTCCTTTCCTATGCCTATATTTTCAAGTGTTTTACCTATTTTATCTTCCAGTAGGATTAATGTTTCTGTTTTAATGTTTAGATCTTTGATCCATTTTAATTTTAATTTAGTATATGTTGAGAGATAAAAGTCCAGTTTCAATCTTCTGCAAACAGATTTCCAGTTTTTCCAGCATCACTTGTGGTATAGGCTATCTTTCCTCCAACATATGTTTTGGTCCCTTTATCAAAGATCAAACAGTTGAACATCTCCAACTCTGGGGAGGTTTCTGTATCTCCAACTCTGTTCCATTGATCTGCATACCTGTCTTTGTTCCAGTCATATGCCATCTTTATCACTATCACTTTGTATTATAGCTTGAAGAGAGGTATTACTATGCAACCTGCTTCACTTTTATTGCCCAAAATTGCTTTCACAATTCTGGGTCTCTTCTGGCTTCACATGAATTTTAAGATTATTTTCTCTAGATCTGCAAAGTATGCTGTTGGTATTTTGATTGGCACTGCATTGAATCTCTGTAACAGTTTTTGAGTTATGACCATCTTGACAATATTGGTTCTGCCTATTGAGGAGCAGGGCATATCTTTTCATGTTTTGATGTCTTCTTCAGTCCCCTTCAGAGTACTATAGTTTTCTTGTAAAGGTCTTTCACTTGCTTAGTTAGGGTAATTTCTAGGTATTTTTCTTGAAGTTACTGTGCTTTCTATTGTTGTCATGATTTCCTTCTTATCCCATTCCTTGTTGGTGTACACAAATGCTACTGATTTTTTTTTTTGTGTGTGTGTGTTCATTTTGTATCCTTGAGTGGGGATTTATGGAGGCCTTTCCCTGACTGGGAGTGTTTATGGGTAGACTACCCAAAGCACAGGAGACCACTCCAATCTGCCCTAGTCCCGCTCAGCTCATGCTGGTGAACACTTAGATGTTATTCCATGAATGCCATTGTCACTTGAGGCTCTGGGTACTAAAGATCAATGTTCTTTGAAACTCCCTCCACGCTCTGCACCTTCATTTACCATAACACAGAGTGACCCTGTTATGTAGAAGAACAGAAAATTAAAATCCTTAAGAGGATTTAGCAGTCAAATTCCCCATTAACATCTATTCAATCAAGTTGAAAGTATTCAGAAAAGGCTATTAATAAACTCATGGCAAGCTCACAAATACATTTCAAATTGTGAATTCCTACAGAAAATATGAGGTATTGGAAGAAACTTGGCCAAAATTATTCCAATCAGTCAACACACTATAAAACCAAACCTATGGTAAGGCCATTCACAAAAAGCATTATTTAGCAAAACTACAATAATAGGATCTTCAATTTTGCATACATAGATGTGTATGAACTATAACTATAGTGTTGTTAGAAAGCAGTTCTTTTTATTTCTCCCTGCTGGAATAAATCATATCATACTATAAGACTTCAGTATAAAACAATGAGGTAGTATACCAAAAAGATATATGGCATTCAATTTTATTGACTATATGTGCCTAAATCACTGCTGTTTAAAATATCTTCATGCTAAAATCTGAAGGTCAAACAAAAATCCTCTGAATGCATCAGATTTGAAATACCTTTACTGGTAAGAATAAATCACAACTCTGGAACAGACAAGCCAATGTAAAGTTTGTTGTGCAAGCTGTGTGGTCAGAGACAAAGGTCTTAGAATGATCCAGCTATTATGTCCAGCTAATAACAATTACAAGATTTCCCTGGCTCTACAAGGCAAATGCTAAGGTAACTGCTGATTATCCCTAGTACTTACAAAGTGATAACAGATAAGCCTAATAGGATTTCCATTTAAGTACCTGTGATTTTTTCCCCCTCCTTCTGCCAGCTCTGTGAAGTGGAAATTCTGCAGGCACCAATGGAAATGGCATACTTTTGGACTTAAGGCATGCCTCAGTGAGCAAGTACACAGACCATACAAATCCTCCAAAAACAGATCATAACATGAAGCCACAGATGGATCCGGCATTACATATTGTGTGTACTGTGTATATATTTTCTTAAATGCACATGCATTATTGTATGAATGTGTTCAATCTAGTGCTGCTTTGCAACTACATTACTAGGGATTGGCATAAATACCAAAGACAAACAGCACTCTCAAGAACTTATAGTCTAGTGGAGTCATACTTCTCAAACTATTCATATACATACAAATCCTGTGAGTAATTTGTTAATATGCAAATTTTAATTTAGTTTGTATGGAGTGGAACATTTCTAATATCCGCCCAACACTGCCAGTGTTGCTGGTATTTGAATACATGGGTGCTAAATCATACAAATAACTATATTCTTACTTCTTTTGCAGCCTTGGGGATTGAGTGCAAGGCCTTGCTCATTATACTTACATTTATGATAGTAGTATGAAGAAAAAAGCACAAAGGACGAAGAGATCAAATAAAGCAAAAGACCTACTCTATACCTCAGGATAGGAGAGGGAATAATTAAACCAAAAGCTGAAGGATGGTGGGACTATGACAGGTTAAGTTATTGAGACCAACTAATGTTCTTATATCCCTTTGCCTGCAGGTATCCTCAGGATGGTCTCTCAGGTGTCTGTCTATAGGTATTCTCAGAGCACCTGTGCACAGAGATTGCTGGAAATACCTGATAACACTGAGCTTCTGGTTAAAGGACAGCAGATTAAGAACAAATTGACCCACTTCACCTCCCTTAGTGGGGTGTGCTGAGTTAGATGTCCACATATCTTAGTTGACGTCTTGCTCTCGGTTGATAAAAACATATGCAAATCTGTGTTCGGCCAGCTCTCCCTGTGCATTCAGGGCGATGAATATAGGACTCAACATGCTGTGGAGGAGAGCTCTGAATCATCAGATCAACCTCAGGAATGTCCAAACCACAGGCAGCCACATTGGTGGCCACCAAAACTTTAAAACTACATTCTCTGAAGCCTTTCAGTGTAATTTCTGTTTGTGACTATGTCCCCATGTAAACACTGGGCATTCTGTTTTATGTGTGGATTCCTGGCCAATTCAGTTACATTCTTCTTGGTCTTACAGAAGATAATGACCCTCCCTCCCTTCAGACCCACTGTAGACTTGCAGAACATCTCTGATAACTGCTGGTGACACTGGATGGCCAAATATTCCACAGTAGTTGCAGCCATTTGAGTTGTTTTTCCAACAAAGTCAACCTGTTCATATCTGGATTTCATGTATCTTTTTTGCAATTTTGTTTACCCACTGTGGGCAAGTTGCAGAAAAAAGTAAAGTCTGAGGATTGTCTTCAGAATCAGTTTGTAGGATTCATAGATAATATCTTGGACTTGTTCAGCAAAACCTAAATTTAACATTTGATCCACTTCATCAAGTACAACGTGGCAGTTCAGAAAGATCCAGGCAACTGCTCTGCAGATGGTCTGTGATATGACCAAGGATCCCAACCAAAATGTCAATACCATTTTGAATATGATTTATTTGGCTTTGATATGCTGCTCCACCATAAAAACATGCCACACTGAATTTCCTAGTTGTATCTTTGAAGTCTTTGGCTACTTGGTTTGCCAGTTCCCTTGTTGGAGTCAAAACAAGTACCTTTGGTGAGCAGCATTTTAAAATTGTTTCTTGATTTCTTGGAGCCTTTCAATCAAGGGTATGGCAAAAGAGAATGTCTTTCTTGTTCCTGTCTGTGCTTGAGCAATTAAATCTTTTCCTTCATATATGGGACCAAAGGTTTTAACTTGAATAGGAAAGAGGTATGTTACCCCCTACCTTTCAGAAGCTTTATAGTCTCTTCAGAAATAGAGAAACTGGGAAGTCTTCTTCTTTCTGTTCATGTGTTAGAGTCTCGTCTAGTTTATTATCACTTGATTTATGAGTAGAATTTTCTAAGGATGACACTTGTTTAGATTTTTTTTAACATTCATCAATATCTCCATTTGATAGCTCTTTTCTTCTTGGCTTATGAGATGTGAAAAATTCATCTGAAAGTCTATCAAATCCTTCTTCAGTATCTCCATTTAGTTTCTATTTGATATTAGCTTTTTGGGGCTTGGAAGCATCCAGGTCATCTGTAACACCATTTTCTCTTGTTTCTGTTTTCTCATCTAAGTCATGACGGTGCCTTGACTTCCTTCTATAACTCTGTTACTGTAACTTTCATGCCATCTCTTGTATTCTCAAGACTCAGTGTCTAGTCCATCTCTAACCCCATCATAAGATTTTGGGGAAATTAAAATAGCTCCCAGCATTATGCAATGTGTTCTCAGTTTATTTTGTTTATATCTTCATAGCAATCCTATAAGGAAAGTACAGGTCCATAATCCCTTATCCAAAATTCTGATATTCATAAACCTCTTTTGCTGCTCCTTCCTCTGGCTCTCAGACTCTTCAAAGGGTTCTTCCAGATCCATGATATCCCCTGCTCCCCCGAGGAGTTTCCCAGACATTACTGACTGCCACCACCTCCCTCGGGGCATAGTGGCCACAACCACCCGCCGGCAGCAGCAACGTGAAAGGAAGCGAGACAGGGCCCACAACTATGATTCTCATAACTTTGCTTCTTTTTTCTATCTCACATCCAAATGGAAAAATCACATAGATGACAGATAAATGAATTTAGAGTTAAACCTAGAAGAATGTAGTACAGGTATAAGCTAGGCATAAAGATGATACACAAAACCATGGCACAGCTTGAGGAATATAAAGGTGAATGTGAGGTGCCTAACGCTCTATCCCAACAAAAACTCTCAATTTAAAAGCCAATTGGAATAATTAGAGCTCTTTATTAGCACAGGCCTGGCGATGCAGTGTGCCCATTTACATAGGAAAGACTGTGTGCTGAGCTGAGGAAACAAGCCACTTTTAAGCAGTAAAACCGCAAACACCTGGGGTGGGGGACGTTTCCTTGGGGGATTTACATTTGGGGTAGGGGACAGTTTCGTTTCAAGCCTGGCTAGGTTTCGGGGGAGTGGCACAATACAGAACAGAAATGGGGCACTTGGGAAAGTACAACTCATACTAATCAGGGCATCCTGTCTTTACAGGGGCAGGACAAGGGAGGGTACTCTCAGGCACACGGCGCTTGGGAAAGTACAACTTGTGTGTATCGAGGCATTATGTCCTTACAGGAGCAGGACAGGGGGGTACTCCCAGGCACCAAGGGGGTTCACGCGTTATAACAGTATGGACCTGATTTTTTTTTTAATAAAGCCAAATAAATGAAAGAGAATTTTGGAACCCATTGAGTTAGGTCATTTTAAGATCCAATCCAATTCTAAAAGACTATGGATCCTTACAGTCTGAATGCCATGTTGCTTGTTGGAATATTGTCTTCTTTCAATTCTGTCTAAAGTGTTTTTATACATACCTTAAGTGAAGTCAAAAATATACTAAGACCCAGATGCTATTTTCTCTCAATAATGACAATTTATTCAGTGAAGATCAACAACTTTATAAACTTATGAGGTTACAGGTAATTTGTGAAAGTTTATCTTCTCCACCATTGGTTCTGATATTCTAAATTAATATTTAAATTGAAAATGTTGGACCAGGTTTACTTTCCTTATGTGTTCTCTGCGAACCATGAGTCACCTAGTATTAATTAATAAATGAAATAAATATTATACTTAGTTGTTACCAATTATACACAGATTGAAAATTCTAGAAAACAGGAAATGTTTTATTTATTGTGCTTTATCGATTAATAATTGGCTTAAGTTTAAATGTGCTTTACTTGCAGAGCAATGCAGATTTAAAGAACAAAATGTTAAGAATAGTTTTTGAAAATGTAACAGTTCAATTTCATTTCTATATTGCATATGGCACTCTCTGTTACTCAGGTTTAGACTTATTATAATTCTTGGTTCATGTCATTCTTCCATCATTTCATTAGATATGGTTGTTTTATTTTTTGTTCATTATTTATTTTTAATAATGGAATAATGAGCCATCAAGCCACTATGTAAAGCAAAACCTAGGACAAAAACAACATCCCAAAAAAGTTCCTGATCCCTTTACAGATCTGCCCCTCTTTTCCTCCCCACCCAGAGAATCCATCACCCAGGATCTTATGCCTATTGTTTCTGTTTCTTTTATCTTGTTATATTGTATTTATTTTCCAAAAATGTATATATATATACAGTAATTGTTAGTCTTATAAAAAGGTCTGTCTATATTAATCTTTTATAACTTTTGTCAGCTTTGCATTTCTAAAATTAACTCATACTTGTGGCTATATTTCAGTAATTTTGAACATATTGCAGTCTATCTGCTGTTTATGGGCATTGTGACATATTCTGATTTTTGTTAACATAAATAGTCCTGCTATAAACATCTTTTACATATCTCTTGCTGCACATGTCAAGACTTTCTCTACATATGGATATATAAAATGTGTATACATCTATGAATGAAGTGGTAAGGTATGTTCAATATAGAAAAATGGCAAGATTTTCCAATATGTTTGCTCTCATCTATATAGCATATAAAAGATTCTGTGGATTCATATTTGTTATTTTCAGATTTTGTAGTACTTAGACTGTGTTGGAGGTAAAATGGTATTCTATTATGATTTTAATAAACATATTATTTAAAAATAAAAGCTTTCCTCCATTTCTAATTTTTCAGATACACTATATATATTAGTGATATGTAGATCAATACAAAGTAATTAATTACAACATGGTACTTATCTTATTTTGTGCTAATTTTTCCTAACTCTTCTATCACTTCATTCTAGACATGGCCAAGGCTATCATATGTAATCGTTATGGTCAAAATGTTCATTTTTTCTAACATCTACCTCCCTGGGCAGAATGCCAGTGGGTGAGATCATATATCTACTATAAGTTTTTCATTAATTGCTTCTTTCCTACTCTAGAAACTATGTCATCCCAAGTGATTTTCAAAATAGCTAAGAATTTCTGTTGACTACTTAAGTTTTAAAAAGGTTTTATTGAATTGTACCGCACTATGGGTACACATTTACCAGTGCATAGTCATCTGACCGCAAAAACATGCAGACCTGGCCCACATGACTTAAGTATTTTCAAAATTTGCTCACTTTGATTTCTAGACTTTGATGTTTCTTTCTCACAAGATATTAAGTTACGGAATTTAAATGCAAAGTCATGTTAAGTGTCTCAGATATTTAAATGAAGGACTAGTGAATGTTCTTTAAATTGGGAAGAGGAAAGGGTGAAAGAGAAGTCCTGCTGCAAAACTCCACAGTCAGCAAGAGCAAGATGAGTGTGATGATGATTCACGATGTTTACTATTGTGGGCTAACATACATGGAATTTCTGGGAGGAAGATAAGATAAGAGCAGGCAAATGTAATCTTGACACCTTCTTTCATGCTCCTCATTAACCTGAACAGTCCAGTTCAGTCCAGTGCAGTCCAGTCCAGTGCAACAAAGTGAATCTAAAATGTGGTGGCAGGCATTATCCATGGGTGGCAACTTTCATTCTGACTACAGATATTTAAAAGCGTCATTCATCATTAAGAGGGTTTGCTGAAACCTTTATGCATTTCTGATTACAATATTTTTGGTCATGAGAGCCAAGACAGATAAGAGATATATTTTCTAAAATGATGTACAGTTGTCTAAGTTTCTAACAAGAAATCCTTTCAGAGAAAGTGCAGATTTTACCTTTTCTTTTCTTTACATATCTTTAATTCCTTCCTCTTCCGACTCAATTGGTGTTCATATTACAAGAGAATACTCTTTGAAACTCTGAAGAAATGGACTCAACCATCTTCCAAATTTTGGATTATTGTCTTACAGTATTCACTATACATTATAATGTAATAAATATTTTAATTTTTTAAGGATGTTGATCTTTAATGTTTCTGAGAGAAGACATTTGCAAATTTCTGCTATGAATACTGACCCTTAATCATAGGAGAAATTACATTAAAATAATTCCAAGATAAAAACACACATAGGGTAATTGTTCTCCAACATTAATAAGTTGATGAACTCATTTATAGACAACCTATAAGCCTGAAGAAGTTACAAACCAATATATAGTGGTAAGGAAACCTAATAATCTAACAGTTATGATCTATGGAATTATTTCTCATTTAGGATTAACATAGATTTCCTTTCCTGACGAGCCAATGTGGATCATTTCAAAAAGAAACAACTGCAAGTGAAAAACAAATTTTTAATGCAAATGTTGACCAAAGAGTTTCCCATTTAAAAACCCTAAGAAATTCTAAATTCCTTGACTAGCAATTAGGACACCTGGATTTCCTCTGATAAAAGGAAGAATTAGAAAACAGGAAGAGATTGTAGGCTAAATACAGCTGCCTGCGGTGTAGAAGAGAGATGCTAAAATTTCTCACAAGATTTCTCCACCCCACCCCAGGCAGGAAACCTGCTAGAGCCATCTACAAATCATTCTGACACTGTATTCCCAGATTTTCCCGATAGGAACACAATGACCGGGCAGGGCCTTCGGATGGCAAGCAAGTTCATTGCCCAGGTCCTTCCTGCTAATGTTCTGAGAAGTGTTCTGGGCAGCGAAGTCCTGAGACGCCCAGAGCAGAGAGAAACATACTCCACCTCACTGGCAACTTTCTTTTTCTCTTCCTCTAAGCAGGGTGTTTGACCTTCCGGACGACTCTGTGCTCAGGCGCCAGCTGTGCTTCATCCCAGAGTAAATCAGGGCTGCTCGGGCCTGGCAGAGCTCAGGTCATGCTTCCTGTCGCGGCCTAGGGGAAGCTGCTGGCCGCAGGGACTGCGGTGGGGATTGCTGGAGACTGGGGGACGAGGGCGGAGGACGGGGGCTGGTCCGGGAGAGGCAGGGGAGGGAGCCAGCTGCAGAGGGCGGTGACAGTGCTCCAGAGACAGCCCGGCGCTCTCGGCCCGACAGACCTAAATTGGGAACCACCGCGGGCACAGGCCTCCAAGATGAGGCCGGCCCTCGCCCTGTGTCTTCTCTGTCAGGCGTTCTGGCCCCGGCCTGGCGATGCCGAGCACCCCACGGCCGACCGCGCGGGCTGTCTGGCCTCGGGGGCCTGCTACAGCCTTCACCATGCTACCATCAAGCGGGTGGCGGCCCAGGAGGCCTGCAACCTGCGCGGCGGGGCACTCAGCACGGTGCACGGAGGCGCTGAGCTGCGCGCCGTCCTCGCGCTCCTGCGGGCAGGCCCCGGGCCTGGAGGGGGTTCCAAAGACCTGGTGTTCTGGGTGGCGCTGGAGCGCGGGCGTTCCCACTGTACCCTGGAGAACGAGCCCTTGCGGGGTTTCTCTTGGTTGACCCCCGACGCCAGTGCGTCGGAAAACGACACCCTGCCCTGGGTGGAAGAGCCGCAAAGCTCCTGTACTACGCGCAAGTGCGCGGGACTGCAGGCCACCAGGGGGCTGGAGCCCGCAGGCTGGAAGGAGATGGGTTGCCGCCAGCGCGCCAGTGGTTACCTGTGCAAGTACCAGTTTGAGAACTTGTGCCCCGCGCCGTACCCTGGGGCCGCCTCTAATTTGAGCTACCGCGCTCCCTTCCAGCTGCACAGCTCCGCGCTGGACTTCAGTCCTCCGGGGACCAAGGTGAGTGCAACCTGCCCCGGGGAACTCTCCGTCGCAGCCACCTGCGTCGAGGAAGAGACCGGCGCGCGCTGGGACGAGCTCCCCTCCGGGGCGGTGCTCTGTCCGTGCCCCGGCAGGTATCTCCGTGCCGGCAAATGCGCGGAGCTTTCTCATTGCCTGGACGGCTTGGGAGACTTTGCCTGCGAATGTGCTGCGGGCTTCGAGCTGGCAAAGGATAGACGCTCTTGTGTGACCAAAAGGGAAGGACAGGTGTCCCCCGAGGCGACCAAGGTGCCCACCTGGAACCAGCCGGTCAGTGCAGCCAGCTCGGTGCCGAAGAGGACGAGGTCTCCCGGAATCCATGAGAAGCCAGGGAAGAGACCACCCAAAGTCACTGGACAGGGCAGTTCTACACCATCGGTTCCTGAGATTCTCCTGTGGGGAGCACAGAGCACGATATCTTCTCTTCAGATATCCCCTCACACCAAGATGACAGGAAGCATGGTCCCCACGTTTAATTCCACACCTGCCTCCTCCGTACCCCAGGCTTTCGACTACTCCTCCACTGTGGTCTCCATATTTGTAAGCATAGCAGTGGTGGTGTTAGTGATCTTGACCATGACAGTACTGGGGCTTTTCAAACTGTGCTTTCACAAGAGCCCTTCCTCTCAGTCAAGGAAAGGGCCTTTGGCCCCTGGGGGCGTAGAGAATGACGCTGAGCGCTCCAGGTCCGAACATTGCACAGACAATGGGGTGAAGGCGAGGGACAGCAGTCTTCAGGGCAGAGCAGAGGATTCCTCGCTAGCAGGGTCCCCTCATTCCTCTTGGGTCACATAGGGAAACAGGAGTCCTGGTGAAGAGACTTTTTCCATTTCGATGAAAAGGGAGAGGGAAAACGTGTCTGTGGAAAATCCCCTTTTTAATTCACGCCACCAACGAGCTAACTGTTTAGCAGCACCCTCTTTCCCTGAAGACGGAAGGGGTGCAAGCGCCTTAGGTTGGTACTGGAGGGCAGGGTGGTACTGGGAGAGGTATTCTGGGGAATTCGAAGAGCTGATTGGCCATTTCAAGACAGTCAAGGCAAATAGAAAACAGCACGATGTTTTAAAGTTCATTTTTACCAAAATGGAAAAGAATATCTGTTTATATTTTTCAGGCTGGGAATATATTGGTTTGGAGTTCCCAGGCAAAAAATAAAGAATTTTTGATAAAACAGACTTATATATGTTTGACTTCCATAAGGGGTAGTTATTTAGGAAGACAGCATGCTGGAAATAACTGGCTGTGGGTGCGCCGGGACTCCCCACAGAGGTACAGATTGCTCTTAGATTGCGGGACAGCCCTTAAAACCTTGTGATGAGGAACTCAACTTTCATAACTGGTAACTTCTCTTGTTCTTTTGTCCTTTGCTTTCAAAGTCACTACAACTTTTGTGCTCTGCTAGAAATCCAAAATGTAGGGTTGCTGGAGTTTCTGGCTCTAGAAGCAAATTATAGTTGACTACCAATTCCAGTATTTACTCTGTGCCCTGTTACAGGGAACAAATGATTTGTGCTTTCCTTTCCATTGTTTGTTTTCCCCAGTGTAATGACCTCCCCCCAACAAATCAACTTCTAACCATCAGGATGCTGATCCTCACTTCCAATTATAGTGATGTTAATTCCCAATTAAAACATTAATGCTAAGTATTGATTTGAAATCTTCTGGGTGCACTAAAGCAAAAGTAAGCTGAGTTTCCTCCAAGGTTAGATTTTTGTGCTTTTTTTTTATCCATAAAATGAAAAAAAAAAATCTCAAATGCCAGATCACTTCCTTTTCTTCCAGTACCAGAATGTGCAGTTCATCTTGGAATGTTTACAATTTAACATAAGTTTACCATGGGTAAAGGCATGGTAAACACATTTCCCTAAGAATTAGTAATGTAAGAAAGAAATGATAAATAAAAATTCTATCATCTTGTCATGATTTGGGTATTAGAAAGCAATCAAAGAGGAATATTTCTGTAAAAAATAATTAAGACATGTTAAAAATCACTGTCTAGTAGTCTCGAGGTGCCTAGAAACATCCCACTTTTATTAGTATGCTAAGATTTTAAATTTGAGAGATTGGTGCATGGAGAGAAATAAACAAGTTTAGAAATGGGGAAGAACAGAAAGAGGAAAAAAGCATATGCTTCATTTTCACAGAATCATTTGATGTTTCTGTGTACAGTGTATACAATAGAGGATGGAACTAAACCTAAAAGAGTGGCCAGTAGTAAAATAATCTACTAAAGCATTATAATAGCTCAATCTATAAATTCATATTCTAAATATAAATCTGTATATTTAGAATTACAATGTTGAATGAATAAATAGGTATTTTCTTCACACACCAAATATGTTTCTAAATAGTTACACTTAAATAAAATTACAAGTGGTTTAGAATTAAAATTCAAAGGAACTTTATCATAATTTCACCAGTAAGTGGAACTAATCATTAGATAAGTAAATGGCTTGCCTAACATCTCCCAATTTGTCTGACACCTCACTTTTAGTGTTGTAATTTTCCTTTCACTACATGAGTTTTTAGTAAAGAAGATAATGATTTGGATAGAATATATGGTGATTTCTTTTATAACTTGGGAAACAGTTTCATCTGTAACTGAAGCGCAGTGTAAATGTGTGAGTACACCTGTATGCACACATGCACACACACAAGTGATACATATATATGTGTCTACCCATATGCCTTGCCTTAAAGTAGGGTGCCCTTGTATCATTGTTTCTGTAGATGTGTTACTAACTTGTGCCACATGCAACAGATGGCATGATGAATCTTGGTCTCTAAATGCCCATTGGGAATAAATAGGTGTCAGCACAATTACTTGGCCAGCGTTCCCTCTTACATCCCTCTGTAAGTAGACCAGAAGAAAATTACAGAAAATTACTTGATTGTATCATTGATTTCTTGACAGCAATTGCAGGCCAAGCCATATGTAACTTCTTTGATTTCTGCCCTATGAAGTAAGTCATCCCTAAAATGTTGGCTTCATGGCAGACTCAGAATTTATTAAAAATTAGGGGTCGGGGGTTAGACCACAGTCACACAGATTTAGATGATCCTGAAACAACTCCACATCTGAAGCCCCAAATTCAGCCATTTGTGTGCATGTGTATGTGTGTTAAAAGGCTTGTGCTTTAGTAAATTTTGTTCTCATTAGAGGCAAACCACTATTGTTTGAAGTTAGACATCCTTTTTCATAACAAGTCTTTCTGTGAATACCAACTGATCACTTCTTTTCTTTCTTTTGTAAGACCATTTTGCATTTCAGAAGTTGAAACTACAGTTTAAAACATAGCCTTGCCACCCTGAATCATTTAACAGTAAATTGCCAAATCAGTACTCTATCACCCCGAATACTTAATGATTATTTCTAGATTACCTAGTTAGTTGGAATAGAATTATTCATATTTTTCACATCCATTTTGGATTTTGGTAAGTTGAGTATTTTGGTTTTATTTTGTTTTTGAGTATAGGAGTATCAACCAGTTTAATAGTCTGTTGGTTTTGTTGATCTTTTCTTGATATCCATGGGTAAACTGAGTATGGTGACACACACCTATGATCCCAGCACTTGAGAGGCTGATGCAGGAGGATGATAGAGAGTTCGAGGTCAGCCTGGGCTACATAATGAGTTCAAGGCCAGCCTGCACTATCAATTGAGATCCTGTTTAAAAAAAAAGTCATTTGTTAACAACTTTAAGCACATTTAGTATATCTTATAATTCTCTCCATTTCAATTGTATAATTCAATTATTTTTTCAGTACATTGGTCAAGTCATGCAATCATTATGATGATTCAGTTTGAGAACATTTTCATCACTCAAATAAGATGTTTAATGCAGTCATTTGTTTTTGTTTTTCTTTTGTGAAGTGCCTTTTAATATCTTTTGCTTTCTTTTAGAATTTTTAAAATTATTAACACATAGTGATTGTACAAATTAATGGGATTCACTGTGGCATTTCCAAACCAATGTTTATATCGTGCATTGATTATTTCCACCCACTTCTTCTACCTTTGTCTCTACTACCCCTATCTAGGACCCTTCCCATTTCCTAATAATTCTAATACCTCTTCTACTTTCTTTCAGTTTTCATGTATGAGAAAGAACATGATATCCCTGTCTTTCTTTGTTTGGGTTATTTCATTTAAAATGATGCCCTCCCAGTCCACCCACTTTCCTGAAAAATAACAGTTTCTTCTTTATGGCTAATACATATGTTATATATAATATTTCCTTTATCTATTTGTCTTTTGATGGTCACCTAGGGTGATCTGATTTCTCAGCTTTTGTGATTAAGAACTCAATAAACTTGAGTATGTATCTCTTTTGTATGCTACCATTTCCTTTAGATTTGTACCTGGGAATGGAATAACTGAGTTGTATAATTATTGTGTTTTTAGGTTTCTAAGGAACCCTCACTCTTTTCCATAGTGGCTGTAGTAATTTATTTTCCCACCAACAGTATGTAAGAGTTCTTTTTACTCCATACCTTTGCCAGCACTTTTTGTCCCTTCCCTTCCCTTTCCTTCCTTTCCCTCCCCTCCCCGCTTTTCCTTTCCTCCTCCTCCTTCTTTTCCTTTTCTCTCATTGATTAATTAATTAATTAGATAATAACCTTTTTGTCTGGTGACATGGAATCTCTTGTAGCTTTGATTTGTATGGGCAAATACAAGTGAAAGCTAATGATATGAACCAATACATTTATTGGCCACTGACTTTCTTTTTTTAAGAGGTATTTATTCACATTACTTGCATCTTTTGGGGGATTATGTGTTTTTGTTCATTGAGATTTTTTAGTTCTTTGTATATTCTGCATATTGGTATCTTGACAGATGAATATCCCTTTACTCTGCTGTTTGTTTTCTTGGCTGTGCAGAAGAGGTTTAGTTTGCTGGAATCACATTAGTCAATTTTTACTTTTGTTTAATTGTACATTTTAGAGTCTTACCCAGAAGTTCATTGCCTATACCAATACCTTGAAGAGTTTCTCCAGTATTTTTCTCTGGCAGTTTCAGAGTTCCAGAACTTGCACCAAGGTGTTTGATCCTCTTTGAACTTACTTTTGTACAGGTTGAGAGATAGGCACCAAGTTTTAATCTCCTTCATATGATAATCAGTTTTCCTAACACTTTGTTTAAAAGGAGGTCTTTATCCAATATGTTTTTGGCATGCTTGTTTAGAATCAGTTGCTTAAAACACATGGTTTACATCTGGATTCTCTATTTTGTTCCATTGGCTTGTGTCTGTTTCTATGCCAATACCATGATGTTTTATTACCATGGCTCTGAAGTGTGCCTTGAAGTCAGATATTGTGACATCTACAGCTTTGTTCTTTTTATGCATGATTGCTTTGACTATGCAGTGTCTTCTTTGCTTCTGTATGAATTTCAGGGTTTTTTTTTAATGAAAAATGTCATTGGCATTTTGATGTAGAATATATTGAATTTATAGATCACTTTGGATAGTATGAACATTTTAACAATATTAATTCTTCCGATCTATAAACATGGGAAGTCTTTCCACTTTTTACTGTCTTCTTCAATTTCTTTCCTCCATGTTTTATAATTTTCATACAGAAGTCTTTCACTTTCTTAAATTTATTCCCAGGATATTTTTGTGGCTATTGTAAATGGCATAGTTTTCATTTCTTTCTCAATAAATTCATTATTGATGCATATAAAATCTACTGAGTTTTGTATATATATTTGTATCCTGCTACTTTACTGATTTCATTTATCTAGTCTTTTGGTACAATCTTTAACTTTTTTTGTCTATAGAATCATATTATATGCAAATAAGAATAATTTGAACTCCTCTTTTCTTATTTGTATGACTTATATTTACTTCTCTTGCCTAATTGGTCTGGCCAAAAGTTCTAATAGTAGATAGGATAAAGCTGGTGTCTTGTTACTGATTTCAGAGGACATGCTTTCAGTTTTTTCTCTTTCAGTGTGATATTAGCTATTGGTTTGTCATATATATCCCTTATTATTTTGAGATATGATCTTTCTATATATAATTTATTCAAGGACTTTTATGATATAGGGATGTTCAATTTTATCAAATGCTTTTTCTGCATCTTTTGAGATGATCATATTAATTTTATCCTTTATTGTATTTATATGTTACATTGATTTACATATGTTGAACTCTCTTTGTATCACAAGAGCGACACCAACTTGGTTATGGCATATGATTTTCTTGATGTGCTGTTGAATTTGATTTGTTGTATTTTGTTGAGGACTTTTGCATCTATGTTCATCAAGAATATTATTCCTTTTTTTTTCTTTTCTTAAAAGAAAATGGCTTCTTGGAATAAGTTTTGAAGGTTCCCACCTCTTTACTGGAATAGTTTGAGAAGCACTGGGGTTAGATGTTTAAAAGTTTAGTAATTCAGCAGTGAATCCAAATCATTCTGGACTTTTCCTGTTGGGTGACTTTTTATTAGTGATTCAGTCTCATTACTTGTTATTTGTCTATTCACATTTTATAGCCTCTTCATTTATTTTGATAGATCTTATGTAATCCAAAAGCTTGTCCAATTATTCTAGAATTTCCAATTTGGTAAAATACAATTTTTTTTCAAAATAATCCCTAATAATCCTTTGAATTTCAGTGGTATCAGTTGTAATGTCTCCTTTTCTTTTGATTTTATTTATGTGATCCCTCTCTCTCCCTTTCCCCCCTTATTATTTTTATTTTTTCAAAGGACTAACTTTGTTTCATTGACAGGTATTGTTCTTTTAGAGTTTATTCCATTTAATTCTTCTTGATATTTATTATGTGTTTCCTTCTACTAATTTTTGTTTGTTTGTTTGTTTTTGGTTTTGGTTTTTTGGCGGTACCGGGGATTGAACTCACAACCTCGCACCTGCCATTAAGCCACCGAGCCAAACTCCCAGCCCTGGTTTTTTGAGGCAGGGTTGCACTATGTAGCTCAGGCCGGCCTTGTGCTCATGTTGTAGCCCAGGCCGGCCTGAACTCACAACACTCCTCCTACCTCAGCCTCCCCAGTGCTGGGATTAAAGGCGTGTGCCACCACGCCCGTCCTTCTACTAATTTTGGACATGGTTTGTTTTTGCTTTTGAAAGATCTAGGGATGTATCATTAGTTTCAGATATGTTTTCTAGGTAGAATCTTATTGCCGTGCAATTCCTTCTTAGTATTGCTTTTGCTGTTTATCACAGTTTTAGTATATTGTGTTTACATTTTTATTTGTTTCAAGGAATTCTTAAATTTCCCTTCTGAGTTCTTTAATGACTCATTCTTTATGCAAAAGTGTATGGTTTAGTTTTCATATATTTGCATAATTTCTAAATCATCTCTTGCTGTTATATCTAATTTCATCCCATTGTGATTAAAAAAAGTACAAGATTTACTTTTCAAATTTTTAACTTTGTTAAAACTCTTGTGACCTAATATGTGGTCTATTTTAGAGAAAATTCTGTGTACTAACAAAAAGAATGTGTATTCTGCAACTGTTGCATGAAGTGTTCTGAAAACTTGATCTATACTGTAGTTTAACTATGATTCATATTTTTTGCCTGGATGATCATTGGCATTGAAATCCTTTACTAATATTGCATTGAAGTCTCTCTCCCTTTCCATGTAATAGTTATTTTATAAAATTGAGTGCTGCAATATGTGTGTATAGATTCATTCTCAAATTGTTTTGATGAGTTGTTCTTTTAATCCTTATACATTGATCTTCTTTATCTTGCATTATCTTTGTCACATAACTTATTTTTCAGATATAAGTATGAATACTTCTGATTGTTTTTGGATTTCATTTGCTTGCAATGTCATCTCCCATCTTTTCACTTTCAGTCTGTGTGCATCCTTAGTGATCAGGTGAATTTATTTTTAACCAATATATTGTTGAATCTTGTTTTTTAGTCCATTCAGCAGTCTGTATCTTTTAATTGGAGAATTAAGAACATTTACACTCAGAGTTTTATTAATAAAAGTTATGGACTAATGCCTGTCATTTTGCTGATTTTCTTCTACTTGTTTTGAGTATTACTTGCTCATTTTTTGTCTTATTCATCTTTGTGATTTGATGATTTATTATACTGATAATGTTTGGTTCTTTTCTATTTCTTATTTGTATATTACTCTCAGTGGAATTTACATTTTCATGTGTTATCACTTGATAACTTATAGTTACCATCACTTGATTTTAGCCAAAAGGCTGAGAAGAGATTGGTTGTTACCTTTCATCCACTTCTGGAAGTGAAACTGTTAAGCATCATTTGTAAGGCTGCTCTGGCTATCATGAATTCCCTTAGTTTTGCTTACCATGAAGGTCTTTATTTCTCCTTCACTTCTGAAGGATAGCCTTCCTGGATATAGTAATCTTGGTTGGGAGCTATTTTTTGTAAGACTTGAAATACAGCATTCCATGTCCTCCTGACCTATAGCATTTCTGAGATATCTATTAGTCTAATTCAGTAGCCTTTAAATATGACTCAGTGCTTTTTACTTGCAGATTTAAATATTTTTCCTCCCTGAACCCTTGACAATTTGACTATTATATGTATTGTGGGAATTTTTTTTTCTAGTCACTTACACTTGAGGTGATTTAGGCTATTTTTACTTGTATGTCCATGTCTTTCCCGAGGTTAGGGAACTTGTCTACTACCATTTCATTGAATGAGTTTTCTATGAATTTAGACTTTATTTCTTCACATTCAGTTATGCCAGTGGTACAAATGTTTCATGTATAAATGCCATCTCAAAGGTCCTGTATTCTTTTCATTCTCTTATTTTTTATTTTTGTCTGAATGTGATATTTCCAAATATCTCTCTTCAAGGTCTGATAGTCTTTCTCAATCTTGTGTGTGTCGAGAATGAATTTTTATCTGAATTTTTGAGCATTTTATTTTCAATATGATTACTTTCAAAGTCTCTATTTGTGATACCTCTCATTCATATGCTGCATTGTCTGCCTGATTTAACTGTTGTTATATATGTCTTCTTGAACCTCAGTGAGTGTTTTTTAAATTATCTTGAGTTCTTCATCAGGCATTTCATGTACTTTGATCTCCTTGTAATCTGTTGAGAGTTATGATTTTAAGTAGTGTTATATTATCTTGTTTTTCCATATTTCTTGGTTTCTATGTTGAGATTTGCATATCTGGAGCTGATACCACTTTTATGAAATGAACTTCGTACAAAGCAGCTTTCTCCTGAAGATGTGTCGTGGTGCATTGATTTGTTATGCATATTGCATATTGATTTCTACTTTGGCTGTGATTGGTGAGTTTGGGCACAGTGTGTACCTTGTCACAGTCTAAGAGACCCTCTGTCTTTGTGGGCCATATTAAAGTGACAATATTCTAGCCGTTCAGGCAGGTGTGGTGTAGAGAGCAGAGTGTGTGAGGTGGACCTTGTGTGGCTACTCCTACAGTGAAAGTGGTGACCTCTATAAGATAATGGGGATTTCTTTGGGTACTGTAGATATTTACATGGGTCTCTGGTACTGGATGCTCCAGTAATGATAAGGTCCCTGAAACACCTGTCATCTGATTAGACACTGGTTCAGGTCCAGGTGCTCCATGAGGAAAAATGCGGCAAGAATCACAACACTTTCCCTGTGCTACTTACACCCAGTCTTGTCAACACTGTGATCAGATAATGTGTGGAGGTAATAAATACAGAGGACCTGCCTAAGTATAGTAGCAGTAAAAGTATGTTATTCCTCTTATTGTTTTGGATGTGCACACCCAGGTTTGGGACTTCAGACATCCCAGCTATGGACAACTGGGGACAAAGTGATGGCTGGGGGCTTTTGTCTCCCTAATTATCCCAGCCATGGTTCCTGCCAGGGAATGAGCAGAAGTATATCACGATGGAGCTGGGGAAAATTCCTCTCTGCTGAATTGCTTGCAGAAGTGAGTGAGGGGGGAATGTGGCACCTGCCAAAAATATGTTTCTAGACCTTCTTTGTCTGTGCACCCCATGGGCAGGGCAACAGCCTAAGCTGGAGTGGTATTGCTCAAGATGGCTCAGTATGCTTCTAAAGGGAAGTAAGGGACAGTGGAAACTCAAGAGTTCCTTTTCCACACAGTGAGAAACAGGTGCCTGCTTACAGTGCTGAAGGGAGTGCAGCACAATCCTCAATCTTTTCACCTGCTCAAAACCACATACAACTGGATATACCTCTGTCTCGGAGGACAGCTTTCAGATCTTGATGGGTTTGTGTAAATCACTCAACTGAGCTAAGTTTGGCTGAAAGGCCCACTGAGCCAGTGCAGCAACATGCCCAAGAGAAACCCAGGGTTAGAAATATGCAGTGTGACCCCTAAACCAGTCCAAATTCAGACAATTGGTCAAAATAGCTCCTGGATACAACACTCTGGGAGTTTACTGGGAGATTATGTGAATTTCTTTCTAAACCAGACACCTATGCAGATATTGAGCCTCTATGTATTTAAACTGTGAGTTACAAAACTTTATAATAGTTAGGATTCCCAGTATCTGAAGTGAGTTTGTTAGGACTTTCCTTTTAACCCTTACCAGCGGGAGTTCCTCCCACCCAGCTGTGGACCCAGTCCACAGGTGTTGGGACCTTTTGCTTCTCTCACTATGCTGCTGTCCCAGGTGTCTGCATTTTACAAGGCTTCTATTTTGTACTGGTGAATTCCATGTTTTCTTGACTTCACTCATCTCAATATGAGGCTATAGAATATTGCTTAGGTTCTTCTTCTGGATGAGCATGGGTGCCTGTATCCAGCCATTTCACTAAGTGTGTGCTTATTATATTTCTTTTCTCCTTTTGGGGGGGTGGTACCAGGGATCAAACTCACAACCTCATGCCTGCTAGACAGGTGCTGAGGCTGCTGAGCTAAATCCCTGGCCCTATTTTTTGAGACAGGGTCTCACTATGCAGTTCAGGCTGGCCTTGAACTCACTTTGTAGTCCAGGCTGGTCTTGAACTCACAATGATTCTCTTGCCTCAGCCTCCTGAGTGCTGGGATTAAAGGTGTGTGCCACCATGCCCTGCTTTGCTATTGTATTTCTATTTTTCCTAATCTTTTCAAAAAGCCAACCATTGGATTAATTGATTTTCCTCATAACATTTGTATTCTGTATTTCATTAATTTCTCATACAATCTTTATTATTTCATTTCTTGCTCTGTTTTGCATTTATTTTTCCTTTCTCTCATTTCTTAAACTCAAAAGTTAAGTTACTGATTTGAGATCTTTTTGTGATATGTGAATTACAACATAAATTTCTCTCCAAGCACTTCTTTAAAGACATCCAATAAGTCTGATCATATTCTGCTAACATTTTCATTCAATTCAAAGTATTTTTGAATTTGTCTTGTGATGTTTTTCTTTGATACCTTGGTTGTATAGGATTGTGTTACATAACTTCCACAACACAATGACAAATTTCCACAAATTTTGTCTTGGTTACTTTTTACTCGTTGCTGAGACAAAACACCTGACACCCCAAATTAGGGAAGGAAAGGTTTATTTAGCTTACAGTTTTTGGAGGTTTCAGTCCACAATCAGCTGGCTCCAAGGCAGGGTGGCATGGCACAGGAACAACACTTCAAGGCAGCAGCCCAGCAAAAGCAGCCAGAGTAAAAGGGGGGACAGAGCAAGCCTCTTCTCCTCATTTATATAGTACATAGGACACCCACCCCCCCGCCCCAGGTGGGTGTAGTATTCACAAACATTCTTGCCTTCCTTTGCACAGGATGAGGATGTTTACCAAGTAAGACCCCTGGCTCCCTGCTGAGTCTCCCAGTTAAACTTCTGACCTTCTCAAATTGTAACAATGACCAGGTAACTGTGCTCTACACCCCAGGATGTAGAGCTACTGAGTTACTTAATTAAGTTGCTAGACTTCTCAAGTTGACACAATGTATAAACCATAGCAAATTTCTTCTGTGTTTTATTATGAGCCCAATATGGTTGAAACTGTACTCTGTACAAGTTCAGTCCTTTTAAATGTATTGTGTCTTGTTGTATGGCCTATCCTGAAACCTGGTATATATTTTATGGAAAACATTCTAAAGTTATTTGAGAAGATTTTTTATTCTGTTATTTGGTAGCATGTTCTATAGAGGTATGTGAGGACTACTTTGTTTATAGTGTTTTTCAAGTCTTTTTTCTCATTTGATATTTTCTTAGTTGCTGTCACCATTACTTAAGTGAGCAATTGTCTCTATTATTAAGTATTAAGTCTCTATTATTATTGGATTGTCCAGTTCTCCCTTCAATGCTGCCAGGTTTTATGGCATGTATTTTGGTGCTCTGATATTAGGAGTATGTATTTTATAATTATTATATTTTCTGATAGGTAAGCTTTTATCAATATCTAATATCTGTCTTTATCTTTAATGACAGGTTTTTGTTGTTTAAGACTATTTTGTCTCAATAATGCAACTCTAGGGTTGGGGATAAAGCTCAGTGGCACAGTGCCTGCTTGGCAAGCATAAAGTCCTGAGTTCAACTCCTGGAACAAAAAAAAGCAACTTTAATTATTCTATCAATAATTTTTGTTGGGTGTGTATTTTAAATCACTTAGCCTTTAACCAGGTATGCCTTTGCATTTAAAATGTATTGTGTAAATCAGTAGAAAGCATATATTTGGATTATTTAAAAATCCCTTTATAATCTCCATCTTCTGATTTGAGAGTTTCATATATTTGTGTTTGATGTAATCTCTGATAACAGGATTTAAATGTAGTTTTTCATTTGCTTTCTGCATGTTTTCTATCTTTTTTGTCTTTCTATTCCTTCATCATCGTCTTCTTTTGTATTAAATATTTTAGAGTACCATTTTAATTGGTTGTTGTTTCTTTTCCTTTTAAAAAATGTTAAGGAGATTTAGTGTTTCTGTTCTTATATCTAAGTCTCTGATCTGTTTTGCTTTATTTTAGTATAGGGTGAGAGGTATGGATCTAGATTCATTTTTCTGCATGTGGATAACCAGTTTTCTGAGCAGAAAAAAGTAGCTATTGTTTCTCCATTGCATGCATTTGGACCCTTTGTCAAAGATCAGATGGCTAAAGATGCCTCAGATTGTTTCTCCATCCTCAGTTCTGTTCCATTGATCAGCATATCTGTTTTTATGCCAGTAATGGAAAGGGGATCTGAGGATGGAGGGAGATGGGAGCAAGGGGAGGGTAAGAGAAGAGGAAAAAAAGGATCAAGACATGAAGTACCAATTCCCTGCAGTGAATGTATTTATTATGTATTACAAACTTATGAGGAAAAATAAATAAATAAAAATTGTAAAAATAAAACAATGTCAAGGAATGGTTCTAGGAATTTTAAAATTATACAAGAATGATTCACTAGTATACAAAAATTTTGCCCCAGTATAGCTATTTTCCTTCCCTTCCACTCTGTGCTATTGTAGTCAATTAAATTTTATATATAATATGTATGTGTAATACATATATGTTACACAATTTCCACTTTGTGCTATTGTAATCAATTAAATTATATATAATATAAAATTGTATATATGCATATATACAATATAATTGCATAATCATAGTTTTATTATTATTGCTTTATGCAGTTATCTTTAATATGGGAGAAGAAAAGCTTTATAAGAAAAAAGTAGATTTATAGTGTCTTTTATATTTATCTATACTTCAATTGGTATTGTTTATTTCTTGGTGTTGTTTTGATACTGGGCAGGGTTTTATCATTTTATCCAGAAGAATCCCTTGTAATATTTTGCGTAGGGCATATTTACTAGTTACAACTTCTCTCAATTTTGTTTACTCTTAAAATGTCTTAGTTTCTTCTTTATTTCAGCAGTATAATTTTGTCAGATATAGAACTTTTGGTTGATAATCTGTCTTTATAACACTGTCTATGTCATCCTACTGCCTTTTGATCTTCATAGTTTCTGATAAGAATCTGAAACTGCATTAATTTTATTGATTATCCGTTGAAAGTACTGTATTGAGTTCTTTCTCTCCTGCTGTTTTACACTTTTTCCATGTGACTGCTTCCTTGCTTCTTTGTGTGGCTCATGCATTTTTGCTGAGAACTGGATGCTTTAAATAGTATAATATAGCAGCTGTGTAAGTCTGTCTCCTGACAATTATACCACAGTTTGTTGTTGCTGCTATTTGTTCAGTTACTTTCCTGTACTGATTCTAAAACTTCTGTATTTTCTTTTATGTGCACTTCCTGAAGAATCTCCTAACCATGCTCAGGTAAGCTTCCTGGCCAACTAATGATTAAATAGAAATTTCCTTATATGATCACACCAATAATTCTATCATTCTTTCTTGAGGACTGTATGTGTGTGTTGGGCCAGGTTTTCAGGGCTCAGGCATTGTACTGCCTTGGGCTTTATTTCATACTTCTGCAGGGTCTCAGGATCATCTATCAGGGCCATTTCAGATCTTTCCTGGGCATTTCACAGTCTTTCACCTACATACGACTTACCTTGATTTGGGAATACGTTGGAGCTTGACAAAGCTTCTTATACACATTTCTCTATCCAGATCTTCCTTTTTGTCCAGCTTCTTGTTTGCAGCAACTGGCATCACCACCTGTATTAGTTTCCTGTGGCAGCTGTAACAAATTGCCACAAACGATATCTTATTTCTATATAAAATACGTAATTTATTCTCTCAACAGTTCTATAGGCTGATAGTCATAAAGCTGTCAGGAGGGCCAATGTTCCCCTGAAGTCTCTAGGAAATGATCACTGTTTCTTCCTAGCATCTGCTGGTTGATAATAATCATTTTTGTGCCTGGGCTTACATCACTCTTATCTTTGCTTTTATTGTCACATGGTCTGTTTCTTCTCTCTGTGTCCAAATTTCCCTCTTCTTTTTAAGGATATCAGTCATTATATTTAAAGTCCATCCTAAGCCACTTGGATATCATTTTAATTTCATCACATTGTCAAAGGCTCTACTGTCAAATAGGTTCACAATCATAGGAACTGGGAGCTAGGATTTAAACATAAGTTTTAGGTGGACATGATTCTAACCAAAACAAGTATTTCCTTATATTGTGCATATCTAATTCATTCTCATATCTCAGGATATTGCCTCGTTATTTTCCTTCCACTGGGCAGCTGCTGTGTTAAACCATTGTCACCGAATATTTTAAACAAATGCCTTGAAGACAACTTTTCCTACTGAGTGAAATGAATCACGCAAAGTAATCCCTGTGAGTGGGGCTTTCTGCATAGCTTAGAGACAGGTCAAATAGTAATAATTCTCTGTAGATAGACTTTTTGAAAGCTCCAAATCTATTCTGATTTTTCCAGTGACTGATAAGGTAGTGATTTTCACAGTTTTTTGTTTGCATGCTGCTGTTTTTAATGCTTCTGCAGTGCTACAGAATAGAGAATGGTAATAGAGCAAATTAAAAGGTAACAAAATTTACTCTTTTACCAACATTTACTTCTTTTTCTTATATCAACCTCAGACTAATTCAAATTTTTAGTTAATTTCAACAGTTCAAAATATGATTTTGCTGGTTTTTCCTACCAAGCTCCCCACTGCTTTTAAGAAGGAGCAAACTTTCAGAGAAACTCACTCTACCACCTGAAGGCTCCACTCATGGGTTACTTTTAGATGTCACATCTTTCTGCTTAGTCTCCTTCAGTCTGGAAGACTTCACTAGTTTTTACTGATTTCCATGACATCAAATGTTTTAAAGATTATACATTAGTATTTCTGTAGAAAATTCTTAGAGTTTGTTTCCTCATTCAGGCTATGTACGATTGGCTAGAATATTACAGAATTGGTGATTTCATTATTTATGACATTAATTTTAGTCAATTAATTAAAGTGATGTTTTTCAGACTTTACTGTAAATTGGACATTTATAATTAATAAATATTTTGTAAGGAGGCAATTTAAGACTATATAAATATCCTGTTATCATGCAATCTTCAATACTTCTGTTTATTTAGAATTGTAGGTATATTTGTTATTTCCTTTGGCTAGAAAAAAATGCCTGAAATTCAAATTTTAAAGGAGAAGAGGTTTATTTTGGCTCACTGTTTCAGTGCATGCTTAGCTGACTTCAACATGGGAACATCAGAGTCAAAGGATATGGCAGAAGAAAGCTGCTCACCTCTTGGCAGCCAGAAAGCAGAGAGAGAAAGGAGGAGCCAGACACAAGAATATACTCCAGGTCATGTCTCTAGTGACAAAATTCCAGCAGGCCTCATTGCTTCCCAGCATACTGAGATACTGAACTTATCAATGTATGCTTCCACTGATGTGTATAATGCTTCTGTGATCTAATCACTTTCCAAACATATGAGCTTTTGGAAGACATTTAATATCTGAAATATGTGTGTTAGTTACTTTTCTCATTGCTGGGACAAAATACCTGACACTCAAAGTTAAAGGAAGAAAGATTATTTAGCTGTTTGTAGAGATTTCAGTTCATCATCAGCTGGCTCCAAGGTTGGGTGACTTGGCAGACAGGTGTCACAGAGGAGAAACAGTTCATGGTGGGCAAAATGTAGCAAAGCAAGCAAGAGAAGAGACAAGCTTTCTGTCACTTATAGTGTATGCAGGCTATCAGGATCAGGGTGGTGCCAAACCAATCAGTAGACTGATTTAGTAGTCACCTACCCTTAATCCTGGCATTGCACCATAAATCAACCACACACTGTAGATTTAGCCATCTCTGAAAAAGTCCCAACTATAACTGCATGAGGCTTGTGAGTCATTTAGACAGAAGCAGACAGAATGTAACATTCTACTTGGGCCTTTGTCTTAGTTAACTTTCTCTCATTGCTGAGACAAAATACCTGGCACCCAAAATGAAGGAAGGAAAGGTTTATTTAGCTTAGTTTTTGGCAATTTCAGTCCATACCCAGTTGGCTCCAAGGCAGGGTAGCATGGCTAAGGGGCAACAAATCATGGTGGCTGCAAGTGACAAGAGTGCAAGAGCAAACAGGGTAAAAAGGGGGAAGGTGTGCCTCATTCCCTCCCTTATATTGTATGCTGGCTACCAGCCCCTGGTTGGGTGCAGTGCTTGCACCACCAATCACAGCTCTAGACAACAAACCAATCACAAATGCTAGACTTAACTGCCTTTGAAATGCCCATCCCCCATGACTGTATGAGGCTTTGGGGGGACACTTAAATGCAAATCATAACATTCCACCCCTGGTCCCCAAAGACTCATGCACATCCTTTATGCAAAAGACGTTTAGTCTATCTCCAAGAGTTGCCAAGGTCCTAACAGTTTCAGCATTGCTGAAAAGTTCAAATCCCAATTCTCCTCTGAGATTGTCTTAGGTACCTTTCATTCATTGCTGAGACAGAATACCTGATGCCCAAAATTTGGAAAGGGAAGATTTATTTCTTACAGTTCTTGGAGGTTTCATTCCATACTTAGTTGACACCAAGGCAGCATGGCAGGTGGGGCAGCCATTCATGGCAGCCACCAAATAGTAAGGCAAACCAGCGAGAGAGAGAGATGTACCTTCCTGTTGTCCTTACATTGTATATCGGCTCCACCCCTGGGTGGGTGCAGCACTCACACCACCACTACCAATCCCAGTGCTAGACAACAAATCAATCATGAACACCAGACTCAGCCCCATCAGAGATTATGTGGGGCTTTGGGGGGTACAGAGGACCTTACCCACAAAATTCCATTCATGGCCCCCCAAGGACTCATGTATATCCTTTATACAATAGACATTTAGTCCATTTTCCAAGAGTTGCCACAGTCCTAATAGTTTCAACATTGCTGAAAAGTCCAAGTCCCAAATCTCCAAGATCTATGACAAACTCTTAACTGTAACCCCTGTACAAATGAAAACAAGTTAAACACTTCCAAAATGCAAAGACACAAGATAAACATTACCATTCCAAAAGTTACAAACAGGGAAATACAAAGCGTTGGAACCAAAGCATGTCCAAAATCCAGCAGGCCGAATATTAAGTCCTGGAGTTATACGCTCAGTATCTGAAGCAATCTGGTTGCAACCTCCAAAAGGCTTGAGTGACTCCACCCCTGTGGCACTTCCAGGGGTTTTAACTGCCATAGCTTCTCTCTTAAGCCCACTCTGCTTGGTTCTCACCACTTTTCATGGACAATCTATGTTCATGGCTTTTTCAAACTTCTGGGTTTTCCACTGTACCCTTGGCTTCACCATTACATCTGTACATATTGCCCTCTGCAGTCAGGACAGAAGCTGCACATTTTCCTTGCACTTAAAACCAGTGCCATGCGGAAGCCACCAAGGTCTGCTGCCAGCTGGAGCAGCAGCCAGGCTTTCCTCTCTCTTAGCTGTAAGGGTCAAGTGCCTGGATCACCAAGCACTCTGAACCTGATTGTGAAGAAAAGCTTCTCTATGCTGCTGCCATTCTGGAGTCTGGTGTGGCTGCTGCCATTTTGGAATCTCCTGTGGCCTCCATCGCAACTCTGGAACATGGTGCTCTGTGATTTTTTCCTTCAAGCAAAGTATTTCACTTTTGACAGTCTGAGACTGTAAAGGGTGGAGGCCTGTTGCTTCCCAGAATGCCCCCAGGCCATCATTTTTATTTTTTTGTTCCTTCTCAGCAATTGAGGTCTCAGCTCTATCTTTACAGTCCATGGCTTCCTGGCCAAACTCACATTTTAAATCACCATGCTAGGCTCTTTGCTCTTGATTCACAACATGAATCTGGCTAAAAGCTCCCAACAATAGCCACACCACTGCTTCAACATTAGACTGCCTTGAAATTTTCTTTGCTAGATTAATCAGTCTGTTGCCCTTAATCTCAGTCTCAGGCAAAGTCTCTGGGCACAAGCAAAATGCAGAGAAAATTTCTGCCAGGCCATAACACATATCATGTGGAGTCCAACAACCAGTGCAATCCTTCTTCCCAACAGAAACCTCCCAAGCCTGGTCTTTATCAGCAGGCTTTCTATCAGCCTTCTGGTCTTCTGAGCTCTGACCAGAATCTCCCCTACAGAACAACCTAAGCTGTTCCAGTGCCACTCTTTCAGGTGACATCTCTGAACCTTTCCAAACTCTTCCCAGAAGCCATTTCCAAAGGCTCTTGAACCACGTGGTCAGGTTTAGTCACAGCAATGATCCCTCTCTCCAGTACCAAATTCTGTCTTAGTTACTTTTCTCTCATTGCTGAGACAAAATACCTGACACCCAAAGTTAGAGAAGGAAAGGCTTATGTCTTATAGTTCTCAGGGCTTTCAGTCCATACTCAGCTGACTCCAAGGCAAGGTGGCATGGCAGGGCAACCATTCATGGTGGCCACCAAACAGCCAGGTGAATCGGTGAGAGAGAGCCAAGACACGCCTTCCTCTTGCCCTTATACTGTATGTCGGCACCACCCCTGGGTGGGTGTAGCACTCAAATCACTAATCCCAGCACTAGACAACAAACCAATCATGAATGCTAGATGCCGCCCTGTCCAAGATTACATGAGGCTTTGGGGGGACACAGGACCTTACCCACAACAGAGACCTAAGGTAAGCTCTTAACTGTAAGCCCCTGTACAAATGAAAACAAAGTTAAACACTTCCAATAACACTGCCTCTTAGTTAAACACTGCCACTTCAATGGCAGAAGATAAATATTACCATTTCAAAGGGTACAAACAGAGGATACAAAGGAATGGAACCAAAGGAATTCCAACATTCAGCAAGGCAAACATTAAGTCCTAGAGTTCTCCGCTCAGCATCTGAAGCAATCTGGTTGTGAGCTTCAATAGACTTGAGTGACTCCACCCCCACAGCGCTTTTGGTGGTTGTAGCTCCCAAGCTTTCTCTCTTGAGTTGGCTTCACTCCCTCCTTGTAGGATTTCTTAAACAACTCATGCTCCTGGCTTTTCCAAACTTCTGGGGTACTCACTGCACCTTTGGCTTCATACAGCTTTACACACTGTCTTCTCAGGGGCACACTGCGTGGTCTGCCAGGCCTTCTGAAATCAGGGTGGAAGCTGCCTTAAACTCAAAACCCTTGTATTCTGCATATGCCTAAAACCAGTGAAATATGGATGATACCAAGGTGTTCTACCAGCTGAAGCAGTAGCCAGGCTTTCCTCTCTCTTGGCTGTAGGGGTTGAGTGTCTGCATCACTGAGCACTCTGAACCTGATGCTGAGGAACAGATTCTCTATGCTACTGCCATTCTGAAACCTGGTACAGCCGCCATTGCCATTCTGGAGCATGGTGCTCTGTGGCTTTCTCCTCTAAGCAAAGTCTTTCATTTTTGCAGTTTGAGGTTGCAAAGTATAGGGACCTGTCACTTCCTGTGATGCTCCCAGGCCATCTTTTTTATTTCTCTGTGCCTTCTCAGCAATTGAGATCTCAGTTCTATTTTTACAGTCTACAGTTTTATTGGAGCTTCCTTTCTGGCCAAGCTTACAGAACTTTAAATCATCCTGCTGGACTCTTCGCTCTTGATTCTCAACATAAATATGGCTAAAACCCCACAACAATAGCCACGCCACCACCTAAACATTCAACTGCCTTCAGATTTCTTCTGCCAGGTTAATTAATCTTCCACCCTTAATCTCAGTCACAGGCAAAGTCTCTGGACCCAGGCAAAATGCAGACAAACTTTCTGCCAAATCATAGCACACATCATCTGGAATCCAACAACCAATGCATTCCTTCTTCCCAGCAAAAACCTCCTAAGCCTAGTCTTTACTGGCAGGATTTCTATCAGCCTTCTGATCTCTGAGCAGAATCGCCCATGCAGAACAGCGCAGGCAACACTTCTGAAACTTTCCAAATTCTTCCCACAAGCCATTCCCAAAGGTTTTTGAACCACATGGTCAGGTATAATCATGGCAATGACCCCACTTTTCTGGTACCAAATTCTGTCTTGATTAATTTTCTCTCATTACTGGGACAAAATGCCTAACACCCAAAATGAAGGAAGGAAATGTTTATTTAGCTTACAGGTTTTGGCGATTTCAGTCCATACTCAGCTGGCTCCAAGGTAGGGTGGCTTGGCTGAGGAGCAGTCATTCATGGTGGCTGCCAGCAACAAGAGTGAACAGGGTAAAAAAGGGAAGGGCAAACCTCGTTCCTTCCCTTGTATCATATACCAGCTACCCACCCCTGGGTGGGCGCAGCACTCACACTGCCAATCACAATGCTAGACAATGAACCAATCACAAACACTAGACTCACCTGCCTTTGAAAATCCCAACCATCATGACTGCACGAGGCTTTGAGGGGACATTTAAACACAAACCATGAAGGCCTCCAATAGACTTGTGGTCATTTCATTATATAAAATGCATCTAATCCCTCTTTAAAAATTGCCAAATTCTTAACAATTCCAGCATTGTTGAAAAGCCCAAGTCCAAGGTCTCCTCAGTCTCATTAAAGCAAAATCTTGGCTGTGAACTACTATAAAAACCAAAAAGCAAGCTAAATATTTCCAACAATGGTATGGGTTTAAAATACATTCCAAAAGGGAGGAGAGGAATGTAAAGAAATCGGTAGAGAGCAAGACTGAAATCTGGCAGGCAAACATTAAATCATTTTTCTGCATGTCCAGCACCTGGCTGTAGGTAGTTATGAGGTAAGAGCTCCAAAGGTCTTGAGCAACTCTGCTCCTATATCTTGCTGTTTACAGTACATACAGCCTCTCATTTGAACTCAGTCACTTCAGTGTTTGAAGCTCCCTCAACAGATGATTCATGTTTCTGTCATCTTCAAATTTCTAGGACCTCTACTGCTCATTTAGCTTCACTCCTATAACTTCACACATCGCCCTCTCAGGGGCATAGTGCTTAGCCACCAATCTTTCCTCTTGTATTTTTCATGCCTGGAAATCCACTACCACCACATGGATGGTGCCAAAGATTGGTGCCTGCTAGAGTAGTAACTAGGCCCTCTTGCATTATGTCTGTAGGGCCTCTCAGTGCCTGGATGACTAAATAGTGTGAAAAAAAATCCTAGGAAAAAAATTCCCTAGGCAACTCTTCTCAAGCAGAGTGGAGTCTTGCTGATTCCTGAGATATCTTTCAATCATTATTCCTATTGTTCTGTTGCAACATAGTTGGCTTCTTTCTATTGTCAATCTTTTCAGCAACCTTATTCTCCATTAACCTTAACTTTGTAAGGATTTCCTTTCTAATGAAATTGAAAACTTTTCACATCTAGTTTTTGTTCTTGATTTTCACTGTAGACCTGGATAAAAGTAGCCAGCAGTACACAGGCCACAGCCTGAACACTGGGCTGCTTTGAAGTTTCCTCTGCTAGATTAATAAATCTACTTCCCTTAATCTCAGTCTCCCACAAAAATCTCAGGACATGGGCAAAGTGAAGACATATTTTCTGCCTGAGTAAAACACAGAAGGCCTCTAATCCAACTGCCAGTGAAATTTTCATTTCCAACTGAAACCTCCTGAGTCTTGCTTTTACTATCTGCTTTCCTGTGAGCATTCAGGTTTCCTGATCTCCAGCCAGAATCATCCATCAGCATCTGCTTGCTGCATTCTAAGGCTTCTGTAGCTGGCATCTCCAAATTTTTACAAATTCCACTTAATAAACCTATTCTGAAGACCTCTAAACTACGTGGTGATGTACAATAACAACAATGACCCCTCTTCTATGGTACCAATTTGTGTATTAGTCACTTTCCTGTCAATGAGACAAAATACCCAACACCTGAAATTTAGAGGAGAGTTTTATTTTGGCTCAAAATTTCAGCCCATGGTTGGCTGAGTTCAAGGTGGAAACATTAGGATGGAATGGCATGGCAAAAGAAAACCGCTCAACTCATAGCAGGAAACAGAGAGAGAAAGAAGGAGGCAGGAATGAGGGTTTAGTCTTCCAGGTCATGCCCCTAGTGACAAATCTCTAACCAAGTCCCATCTCTTACCAGCACATTCAGCTACTAAATTTATCAATAGATGAATTCACTGATAAGTACAATGTCCCCATGATCTAATCACTTTCCAAATGCCTGAGACTTTTGTGAGACATTTACAATCTAAACCATACAGTATGGATATGTGTATTTCTATACAATATTCAATAAGCTACTATAATATTTCTTTTGATATTCAACTAACCTCTGATTTAGGCAGTGTGATTGCCTTCGGGTTCTTTTCTGTATCCTTCTGACATATCTTTAAATTTTTTGAGTGCTTTTTCACTTTCTAGCACAAGAAGATAGTCCCAAATCATTTTGTGACTTCCTTCAAGACTAAGACTAGACTAGAGTGAAAGATAATAAAAATATTATTTGGGTAGTAGGCACATTCATTTGTTTTAGTCTCTTGTTCTCAGTGTATACTTAGTAAAAAGAATCAGTGATTCTGCATATGTTTGTAGGTGTGTGTGTATACACATATGTAAGTTCTCATATATGTGCATTTATACTCACATATGTTCATTTACATCTAAATTTTTTGTGTGTTCTTCTGTATAGATCTTCTCAGACTGAAAACCATGACTTACATGAATATATTGGAGGTTTTAGACTCTTAATCCTGTTTGGTCTGTTTCACTACACTAGGCTGCCCTATACTGAAGATATCCTGTGATTCAGATTTGGTCTCTGATTCCACAAAACAATTTGTGGCCACTAGCATTGACTACATAAATGTCCCATTCACATTACTGAGACTCCTATGTTTAATTGAATCAACAACTGTGCCATTCTCCATACCTTACTCAGTCTCCATCATTCTGTTGGTGGACACCTCATCTCCTCCTTTTGTTGGCACAGACACTAATCTTGTTTGGCCTTATTTCATTGTGTGTGTGTGTGTGTGTGTGTGTGTGTGAGAGAGAGAGAGATTTGGATTTTGTTCTGTTATTTTAGATAGATATTTTAATGCTACTGCTTTAATGCACTTCAACTTTCTATTGTTCATTTACAAAGATTGCATGTTCTTATGCTATTTTAAGTGTAATGAAAAACACACTACATTTTACTATAGGTTATTTATTTGTGTTTTGCCATACCAACTGCGACAGAATTCTAAAAATTGATTCTTACATCTGCCTGCTACCAAAAATAAAAAAGCCTCATCAATAGTAAGTTAAAAAATAAAATCTTGGTTGTGGTCGATATCCACCAAAATGTAATTGATAAGGTGAAATATCTCTGCTTATATGTCAATTTCTGTCAGGTTCCAAGAGTATCTTTGACAATTTATTCACATTAAAGGACACATTGTGAGGTTATGCTTCTCAGTGTTAAATATTTTACAGGAATATTACTGCTATTTCTCCTCAGCCAAACTGAGTGTTTATTAATTCATAACTAGAAAATCATCAGACCAGGAGAATGGATTGCTGTAATTACAGGTTTTTTAAGATTACATTCTTTGTTTGTAAAGTATCTTTCAACATGCCAAGATGTATAGCATATATAATTATTTTTAATTTGTATACATTTAATATATTTATATTTTATGAATGTTAGACCAAAGAATAAAGATAAAATAATTTTATTAAAATATTTTGTTTCATTTTAACAAAACAATTACTTGTTCTCAGTATGATACTGTTTTAGTCTATGTGATTAAAATGTTTTATTATCATATCTTAGCTTTTCTGAGGCAAAATTGAGATAAATGAGCTATTCATTTATAAAGTGACTATTTGGCATTTTGGATATATTTGTAAATCTGTATAGCCATCATCATTGTCAAGATAATATATAGATGCATGATGTTTAGAGTTTTCTCATGTCCTGTGGTAAGCTTTTCTTGCCATACCTTACCACTCTCATATGCTTAACCAACTATTGACATGTTTTCTATTGTTGTTGCTGTTGTTGTTGTTTTTTGTTTTTTTTTGCAGCACCGGGGATTGAACTCACATCCTTGCACTGACATGTTTTCTAAAATTATTAGTTTGCACCTTCTTGAATTTCTTTTTTTTTATTTAAGAGAAAATGGACACAGAAAAAAGAAACAAAAAGCAAAAGAGGCCAACAAATGACAACAACAAATCTGATACTGTAATATTATAGGTTTGCAAAATGAGATGATTGGAATTTGGCAGTGACTGTAACATTGTATATTGTTATATTCAAAGGAGTTGCTCAGATTGACAGATATAGACATGTAAAATTAATCTAATCATATGAGTGTCAACTTTTCTCTCTCCATAGTTAATGCAGTTAGTAGTATAGTCATTTTAATCATCTTATGAATACCCACATATAAATCTATGTCTTCTTCCTTTTCCCTTCTTTCTTTCCTCCTTTCCCCTTGTAATACTTCTTGTTATCTTCAAAATAACTGCCCATACCATCAAGCCTAATATAATCAAACAAAATAGTGCATAATAAAACCAATAAAAATAAAACAATGGAAGCAATACATAGTAATACAACGTTGATTTCTATAATACCTCATATTATCTTCTAAGCTGTTGCCTATATCATGTTATAATGCAATCAAACAAATCAAAATAGGTTAAAATCACTCAAAACAGAACAATGAAAGCAAGACAGGGTTTCAAAACAAGGTGATCAAATATCAATAAAGATTTCCCTAATATATTTTGTTATCTTTGAAATAGCTGTCTAAATCATCATATATAATGAAATTAGGCAGGTCGAGATAGAATAAGATGAACCTAAACAGCTCATTGAAAACAATACTGGACTCAAAACCCGATAATGGATTATTCAATTGTGTGCCCCACTCAGTAATATCCCTCTGCTACTGTTTCTGGAGCTATGGACATTTTTATCTCTCTCTAAAATGTCCTTCAGTAGTCTTTGTAGGGTTGGCTTGGTTGTCATAAATTCCTTTAGTTGTTCTTTGTTGTAGAAGTATCTTGTTTCTCCATTGATTTTGAAAGATAACTTTGCAGGGTACATCAATCTGGACTGGAAGTTGTTTTCTTTCAGGGCTTGAAATACTTCACTCCAAGTTCTTCTTGACCCGATGGTTTGTGTTGAGAAGTCTGTTGTGATTCTGATGGGTTTTCCTTTGTAGGTGATCTGTTTTTTTTTTTTTCTCTAATAGCTTTTAATATTCTGTTTTTGTGTAGAATTTCTGGGATCTTGATTATTATATGTCTGGGTGTAGGTATATTTTGGTTATATTTAACTGGAGTTCTATATGCTTCACTTATCTGAAAGTCACTTCCTGTTCTGATGCTTGGGAAGTTTTCTGAAATTATTTCTGTACATAGTCTTTTAATTTGATTTGTGTTGACACCCGCTTTTTCACTCACACCTTTTATTCTTAAGTTATGTTTCTTTGGGTTGTCTTGCAGCCGTTGTATTGTTACTTCCAGATTTCTTGTTATTTTTAAGAGATCTTTCCTTTCACAATCACAAGCTGAAAACCTGTATTCAAGGTTTGAAAGTCTATCTTTAGTTTTCTTCAGGTGTTTTTGCCAACTTTCATTGGAGTTTTTGATTTCCTGGTAATCTCTTTGAATCAGTTTCAGGTATTCTAAATCTTTTTTGTATTGTTCATTCCAGGTTTCCCTCATTTTCCTATGCTCCATTTTTTAAAATCTATGTCTCCTTTAGAGATGCCTAGCAATTTTTTTATTATGTTTTTCATTTCTTCTTTTAGTTGAGTTAGTATTTCTGTTCTAATTTCTTTTATAGCCTCATGAACTTGGTTTTTTTTTTTTTTTTTTTTTTTTTTTTTTTTTTTTTTTTTTTTTTTTTTTTTTTTTTTTTTTTTTTTTTTTTTTTTTTTTGCTGCACCAGGGATCAAACTCCCAACCTCGCACCTGCCAGACAGGTGCTTAAACCACTGAGCCCAACTCCCAGCCCATGAAGTTGTTTCTTTACTTCAGTTGTCATCACCTCAGAGACTTTAGTCATGGGACTCCCAACTTCTTCTGTGTTTGCTTCTCCTGGGTTTGTTCTGCTTGGATTGGAAGCCAGAGACTGCCTTTTGCTTCTTTGTCTTGACATATTCCTGCGTTGTTCTGGACAAGTGTGTACCAGGGATTTTGGTATTCCTCGCATTGTCTGTAATTTCTTAAGGTTAGACTGGTTCTTCTAGCCAGTGCTGATTGTGGATATCTGATGTTTACCACTGGGTGCACTGTTACAGCACTTTCTGCTGCCTTTCCCTAGCCCACCTCAGCTCCCCAATGTCTGGCACAGTGCATGGGGGTGGGGCTGCAACCTGGGAACCTGGGCCTGTTATCTGCAAATCTTCCACTATCACCCCTAGGGCACATGTGGAGTCATGGTCTCCAGGCTGAGCCAGTCACCCGCCAGGACCCTCTGGGGCTTGGTTGAAGCAACCTCCACGGGACTGTGCCCAACTAGGAGTGGCTCCAGCTCCAAAATGGCTGCCAGTCCCTTGCTCTCCCTTGCGGGAGTTTGGGGTCTGCTCACCATCAGCCAGTCCAGTCCTCCAGGTCTGCTCCCCCATCCACTGCCACTCACCTCCAACACCACCTCTCTGGGCAGAGGCCTCCAGGGTCGTTGCCACTGCCACAGCTGCAGCACTCCAACCTTGTGTCCCCAGAATCCAGCAACTCCTTTCACAGAGTGCGTCTGGCTCTGGGTAGAGGCACCACCAGCCACCGCCCTCCTTGTCTCAGTGACTCTTTCCACTCTTTCTGTGGGCTTCAATTCTTGCTTTAGATTCTTCCTGGGTCCAGAGGACCCACCTCCCTCCTTCTTGTCTTCCCCATGTTGATATATTCCAGCATCTGGACGGTATCTTTCAGGGATGCTGCTTACTCTGCTGTTTACCATTCCACCATCTTTGAAAAATCCTTGAATTTCATATGAATTGAATAATGTAGTGTATATTAATCTTCTCTTTGGCTTCTTTCACTCACAACAATGATGTTGAGATTTACTTGTGCTCTTAGTCTATTCCTTTTTATTTCATTCTGTTGCTATTATTTGACATCAACAATTTGTTTATACACATATCCACGAGTAATTAGATTTTGTCCAACATAATATTTTCAACAAAACTACTATGAACATTTTTGTACAACTCTTTTGTGAGGGCATATGTTTCGATGTGTTTCAAGTAAATACTTAGGAATGGAATCTTTGAATCATATATATTTTTAAAAACTACCAAATTGTTTTCTAAGATACATGAAGAATTTCACATTTTCAGCAGCATTGTATGCAGTATCAGTTGCTCAAGATTTTTACCAACAATCAGTGTGGTTAAACTTTTTAATTTTAGGTACTCTAGCAGGTATGCATTGGTCTGATGTTGCAGCTTTATTTTGTGTTTATTTAATGACTAATTGTGTTGAGCATTTTCATGTGATAGTTTGCCATCCTTAGGTCTTTGTTGGCCAACTGCCTATTGAAATATTTTAATATTTTACTGGATAGAGGTTTTCTTATTGAGTATGAATTTTTTATATATTCTGGGTATAGATCTTCTAAGAAATATTGAAATAACAATTTTTTTTTCTCTTTTTATTCTCACCATGTTTTTTAAAAGCATAAATTCACAATTTTGTTGAAGTTCAATTTATCAGTTTTAACTTTTATATATCATGCTTCTAGTGTTATTTCTAAGAAATTTGCCTAACCAAGTTTTTAGGACATAACTCATCCATAACTTTTCCATCATATTTATCACTATATTATTTGTAAACTATTTTTATTTTTTCTCATTTTATTAGTATATTTTTGTGGTACAGAAAGTTTACATTCATCTTAGGGAATAGATGCATGTACAGCTTGATTCTATTTTAATTCCCTCCCCCTTCCCATTAATCATCCTCTCTCCTTCCATTTTTAAATCCCCTTTTTCCATTTCCATTCTTATTTTTATTATTTTATTCATGTTTATGACTTATAATGTTTACATTTATTGTGGGTATTTGGTATACAAAATGACACATCTTTAATTGTTTTACTTCCCCTTGCCCTCCTCTCACCCTTATTCTCCTGGATTTCTTTCCATTTGTAAAATGATCTATTTCCTTGTTTTCTTCTGTCAATCTTTTATCTTTCTCTTCTCCTTACTAGAATGAGAGGTACCATCTGTATACAAGGTTGTGTGTCTAATCTATTCCACTGAAGATTATGTTTTCCAAGTGTATCTATTTTATACAAATGTTCTGAGTAATGAAATATTACTTGGCTTTAAAACCATTTTTTTAAATTGAACTCAGGGCCTTGCACTTGCCAGACAGGTGCTTATGCCACTGAGCTATATCCCCAGCCCTTTTAAACTATTTTTAAAAACACATTTTATATGACTCAGTATCTTGACTTTTCAATTGCAAATTGCTAATATAAGAAAAATGACTTATTTTTGAAATGACTGACATTGTGTGCAATGGCTGTAGTTCAGTGACACAGTGACTACCTGGCAGGCTCAGGCCCTGAGTTTGAATTCTGGAACAGTTCCCCCCAACCATAGTTTATTTGGGTTATCCATCTCTTTTCTGCAGAGTTTTGATACTTTGTGTTATTCAAAGAATTAGTTCATTTAAAATAGTTGGCCAATTTATACACATAAAGTTTTTCATAATATTCCTTTCTCTTTCTTTTAATATCTTTGGAATCTATAGTAAGATCACTCTTGTAATTCTTGAAGTCAGTATTTTGTGTGCTTTTTCTTTCTGATCATTTTAAGGACTTACGAAGTTTATTGACCTCCAAGAAGCAACTTTGAGTTCTTTTATTGTTTTTCAGTGTTCTATTCAATTTGATTTAATTGTTCTATTTTATTTGCTGTTATTTTTCTAGTTTCTGGTGGTGGAAGCTTAAATCCTTAACTAGAGATCTTTTCTGTTTTCAAATAGGAACATTTTGTGTTGCGAATTTCCTTTCACATACTAAATTAATTGCATGTAAACATTTTGTATGTTGTATCTATTTTTATTCAGTTCAAAATACATTGTCAGTTACCTCTTGATTCATCTTTTAACCGATGAGCTTTTTGAAAATATACTAGTTAATTTTCAAATATGTCAGAATTATCAAGATATTCTCAGTTATTGGGGCTATCTATTTAATTACTATTTTAATTTCATTGTGGTTAGAAAGCATATGCTATATGACTTTGAATTCT